>JAOTQG010118185.1:0-11031 GCA_025631175.1 Iris virginica | reverse complement strand
GTATATATATGGGACCATAAAGGCTGCAGAAAGACGGATCAGAAGTCTAGGGAGAGACAAAATACAGCAGAAAGGGCTTTTAAAGAAAGTCCCAAAAAAAAAAATCCCAATGCAAATCTGAAACAGGCACCCCTTGCTGAAGCCCATAAACATGTCAAGAAAAAGAACTCTATCCTAGAGTGGAGACCACGAAACTGATTAATCCCTGAGAATTCAGGAATTCTTGTCAATACATGTGCACCAGAGAGCCAGAAACACATTGCCGCAACACACCAGCTTCTTTCTCGCCACCACTTAAGAGTAATTAAATTTGAGTTCACCTACTTTCCCACAATTTTTTTAGCGCGAATATAACCAAAAAAGGTACAAGATCCAATTTAATGGATCCTCAACAATCCTGGGAAAGACCAACCATGATGCTCTAGAACTTTAGCATTTGCCAACTAATCACTGCACCCCCTAACTTTACTTTTTGGAAGGAACACCCTGCAAAACACAATTCTCAAACCTTTTATTGACCTTTAGAACCAGGCTCAGGAATGGACCCTCATTCAAGTCTAACCACTCTCTCCTTCAACAAAAATAGAAGATAGAGTCATCTGCCATCAGCCAAATTACAGTTTGGTGCCACAGTATATACACAACCCACGTGAGCGCTTAAAGTTCGATGTCGAGAATAGCATTCCATTTCAACCCACCTGGGTACCTTCTTTTACAAGGGACTGTAGGAAACCCTAATGGGTTATTCATGTGAAGGTCACATGCTCCAAGTAGATGTACAAGGTTTTTCTTTTTTATGTTTTCAAATATAATGTAATGTGTAAAATAACTAAGTTTCTTGAACAAAATATTTGGAATTTTCATCCGCCTCCTCGTAAGAAAGAAAGCGACACAGTGACGGGGAAGATGAAAGGATGACAAGAGGGAGAAATCATTGAACAAAAGCACCAAGGCTCAAATAAGCACACCTTTTGTCATCCCAATCAATATTGCATTAGTCATATATTGTTCACAAGTGTCACTTCCTCACAATTATAGTCCGTTGGGCATATCTTGAGAAGTCGAGCCCACAATGCAATGGGTTTCGATCCAAATATTAGAAACTAAACCCCAAGATTGCATTTCTCAGACCAAATGCAGACTTTCTGAAGATGTCTTAAAGAAAGCTAAAGCCAGTTATACTAGTGTTGGTGAAGAATGCAATTTCAACAAAGAATTCAATTCTGAAAGTCAATTATAATATAGAAGAATGCGTATCAGTCAAAAATTATAAAGCCTCCCTCCCCATCTTGATACATTATCAAAATATCATAATCAGCTCTCCCTCCCCTCTCTCTATCTTTGTCTCCATCTCTATACACAGTCTCAGATCCGAATCTGGTGGTTGTCAGTGAAAAGGAAAAGAAACAAGGGATTTGAGTTTAGAAAATTTAATTTAAAAAAAAAAAACTCTCCAAGATTCTATGTGGGTGCACATGACAAAATACATTTAAGGTTAACACTTAACACTGCTGAAAAGTGGATATTAAGACTTTATGAGACCTCCGCATCAAAACCTTAAGTGAGACTTGGATATGTATTTGAGGACACTCAGCTCTATTTTGGCAAATGCTCTCAATGGATCATCAAGGAGCTTGCCATGAACAACCTCAGTTTTAGCATTGAAGTTCTTAATCTCCACTCTCCACATGCCCGAGAACTTCTAAGCATAGTTGTCAAATCGTGAATCTCATCGTGAACAAAGGTCACCTAAATTGTACCGTGTATTGCATCACATATAGTATTGTAGAGAGAATATAGTATCATAGATAGAGTATGGTATCGTATATAGAGAACAATTAAATGTAAGAATCTAATCTCTAGCAATGAAGTGGTGAACAGAATGCAGGACTCAGTTTAAATTGCACAAACCTCGTATGTCATTGTCTTCCACTTTTCTCCACAAGCCTTGCCAATCTGCAAGAGAACGTAACAAAACAAGGAAAAGAGCAGCATTTAGAGAAGCAATAAATGGTTGAATCCATATCTTAAGAAATAACAATCGACCAACTAGGGATAGTTATGGTCCATACATCACGCATTGACTTGATATCTGGGTTCTGTTCTTGGAATTGCTTGCGAAAATCCTCCCTTTAAAATTCCAAACCTTTGTTAGTTAGGATTAGAAAGATTGCAAAAGATTTAGCACTACAAAAAGATAGAAATAAGTATTCCACAAATTGATATCAACAATACAAACTCTAAGAAGCAGAAATCCAGAAAATGAAAAAACAACTAGAACTACAAGTATAGCAATTAGACAATCAATATTAAGCAAACCAAAGCTGGATGTACAAGAGCTGTAGTGTACTCTATCATCACCATTATGTTTCTAGACAAAATAAATTGACTGCATGGTTGTCACCAAAAACTCAAAACTCATCAACGGTGAAGGCTTCCCAAAATGACATTTAATATCTTTATGCATTATTTTTTGTAGCGATTTCTCCGAACTATATGAGTATACAGATGGTGTATGCCTAGATAATGTTGATGGCCTGAATCAACCTGTGTGGGTCAATTGTTTAAAGATACAAGGTCATTTTGTTGAAAGTAAGTTTACCAGTGAACACTATCTGTTATCGAAAAAGAAATTATAGATTCTGCGGAATTGAATTCTGAGAGCTATATACATAAGTAAAACAGCAGTTTTAGTGCTGTACTTTTTTATTATAATGTGCAATTTATTTATTTTAAAGCTTTTTTCCTAATGCCCTTAAAGTAGAGAAAAAAAAAAGAGAGAGACAATCACTTACGTAGGCCTCTTAATGCACTCATTCAGAAATTCGGCATTAATCCCTATTCCCACCCAAGCTAGAGGTAGCGGAATACCAATTAAAAAAGATATGAAGGAATGTGGCCTCTGAGATGACCTAGCCTTGAACCGAACTGAATGGCGAAAAAAGATTTATATAGCCAACCAAAATGATTGATAAGGCCGAGTTGAGTAAAGTTATTTTTTATAATGGAAACAAAAATATATATATTTATTAAAAAAAGCAAAAAAGAAGATGTCTTCTTTCTCTTGCTTCCTAGGAACAATGATTGAGCAACATCTCCTAGATTGTTCAAGACGGGGTTTAAAATGTTCTCAGATTGTTTTTAGGCAATTGAGCTATCAAAACACTGCTCCAAACCTTGTCTAGTAATTTGTCGAGCAAGACAACTTCAAGCAAACCTCCCCCTACCCCCCTTCTCCTCAAAAGATAACATTAAGCAGTAGAAAATAAAAAACCTGCCAAGCTTACAGTATGTAAACCCTCAGAAGTAGGGTAGATTTATCAGTTTTCCAGCAGAAGCAGTTGCTGATATGTTGGTGATATGCTCTGGACCCACCAATGGGGGTTAAATGTTGATGGCGGGCCACACGGGAGTTGGATAACCTACAGGGGATATCTTGAGACCATTTCGTTCAGGCCTTGACAGGGACATCAAGGATCTACGTGGGAGATTGTAAAACCCCTTCCAGCCTATACGTGATAGGATAGGGTGGGTGGTACGCTCAGATTGCAGCCAATCTTCCTAACCAATCAAATAGAATGGGAGAATCAATGTGGCTTATAAGTGGTCACCTTGTCTCATTGAGCATCAAAAACCATCCATGGGCTTCTAGCTGGGCCTGATTTACCCCGATTCTCAGTAATCTAGTAGGTCAACAACATAGCAAACACGCGCTTTCAGGCTCCAGGCATTAAGGTGATCGATGAACTGTACAGTTGTACTCACTAGTTAACCAACTATCCTACTTCCAAGCAATGTTCACCAAACATCCCACAAACCAAACTGGCAGTAATGTGGCTGTCCTCACATGGGAGACTGCTCATGAGGCAGTTTTATGGATGTTAATTTAGGCAGATGGGAGAAACTCTACATATGTTGGTGCTTCATATGTAGAAAGGAAGGAGCTAGCAGACATCATTTATTGCTACACTACTTTGTAGAAAAAAAGTGGAGTATGATTCTATCAATGTCCGGAGTTAGTGGATTCATGTCGAGCTCTGTATTAATCTTACTGTCGGCTTAGTAACACTATAAAAGAAAGGAGAGGTAGGATAAGTCGTGTGAAAGTGAAACAACTTCATTTAACATTTTTCTTGTGTATTGGAGCATCAGGAATATTAGGGTGCCGTTTGGAAGGCGGGTTTTAATGTGGTTTTTTGGTTTCTTTTGTAATGATTAAAATAAAAAGTAAGAGAGAGATCGATAGAATGGTTGTGGGGTCAATGAGAGAAAATCCAAAAATCAAGAAACCACATCAAGTTTGAGAGCATAAAAGCTTGCATGGTAATTTGAATGATTCTTTGCAACACTGCCTCTTTTTTCTTTTGGATAGGGTAGACGCATTAGTGGAGCCAATTTGGGACGGAATCCCCTTACCTAATAATGGGATTCTTTGTGGTGTATGGCTTTCGAATACATGTTTCCTGTGGCACATTTTCTTCCATAATAGATATTTTACTTTCCAAAATACCATAACAAGAGGTGATCAACAGGAGACTAAGACTACCCTCAACCAACTACGGGCATGTCTTGTGCCTCCTTCTACGTGACACACTCACATGCACACGGCCTTTTCCACAATATTTAGCTAAATTTTGTACCAAAGCAGAAAAAATTTAATATGCTTTAAAAAACTCTTGATTTTGATCCAACAAAAAAGAAGGAAAAAGTTGCATGTTTGAACAAATAGGTGTATTTTGAGTTACAAGAAAAAAGGTTGTTCTAGAGAACAATGTTCCGAACAAATTGCATCTTGAAAGAGCTACACCAGACAATGCTTAGGAATACTATTGATAGAAACATGTAATAAACTAAAAGACAATTAAATTATGGCCATGAAAGACCAGAACAAAGTTCAAAGCTTTTAGGCTGCATAAATTTGTGTGGAATTTTCCAAATCTAGCTTGAGAACTGAAGTTATTATACCGATTGGAATGTGTTCAACAACCTTATTAGTCATTAGCCAGAAAGGCAGCATCGAAAATGTAAGGCTTTTCATAATAGATATCTAGGATCCAAAAAAGGTGTCTCCAGAACCTTTCACCATTGCCCACTAAAATATACCCAAGACTGTGTAAGTATTGCTAGCACTCCCTCATGCAAGTAAGGGAATAAAAGCAACTTACTCTAAGACCCAACTTCGTCTTCATCCGAATCAATTAGGGCCATCCACATGAATCCTTCCACCATCGGATGCGTCCCAGGTAAGGTCACATTTGCCACTTTCATTCATATCTTTCTTTATTATTGATGTCCGTCTTAGCTTTACTCTTCCCTAACTCTAGCTTGATTGATATCGATACTGTCACGCTTCCTAATTATGCAATCAGAGGTATATGTTGTATCTGGTTGAACATTCTAAGAGGTTTTCTATACTTTTTCTACTATGGAGTGACTTTTACTATCTAATAACAAATCATATCTTTCCTAGTTTGACCAAACATTCATCTTAGCCTTCTCATTTAAAACACTTAGCTTCTTAGCTTACTCTTTCTTAGTTGTCCAAAGCCGGTTCAATGAGTTTGAAAGTATATTATTGTGAACAATAATTTCTCAATAAATCCCACTATTTTCTGAGACCAGGAATGGATTTACACAAGAGCAGAAAAGTTTTGTCCTGAGACCGACCAGGTGAACTATCTACAATTCAATCAAACGTTTTACCCAAATGAAAAATGATCAAACTCGCACATACTACACAGTGAACTCAATGCATCTAGCTTCGAGAGGAATGTCTACCCCAATGTTACCTAGAACACGAGCAATTTTGGTTTATGAAATAAGGAACTTAGTCTAATACATGGGACACTAGTGGTTGCTTTATGTCGATAATTACACAATCACCTTGAAACGTGTGAAGTTCCATCCTCCTACATTAAATTAGCTGTTGATTATTTACTAAAACATTGACAATCACCAAATGTCCTCCAGCATGTGGTACACCAATTCTTTCCCCATAACTAAGGCACTTTTTCAAAACAGGATTC
The DNA here is from genome assembly GCA_025631175.1 of Iris virginica. Taxonomy (NCBI): domain Eukaryota; kingdom Viridiplantae; phylum Streptophyta; class Magnoliopsida; order Asparagales; family Iridaceae; genus Iris; species Iris virginica. The sequence continues at coordinate 5,005 of JAOTQG010118185.1, read as the reverse complement.
AGAACTACATATTAAACTGTGTTTGGTAGCACAGCTTTGGGGAAAGAATAATGCTTAGCCCGCATCCTTTTTCCAAGGCTCTTTCAAAATCAACTTTCGTGAATTGCTTTTCTTGTATTGACTGGATCCCAGGAATTGCCCATGCAAGGGCAACCAGCGCACCCGTCTCAGGAAATAAACTCTTTCAAATAGGTGCTTAAGTGGGTTGCAGGAAAACTTGGACCCCAATTTGCATTTCCCCTTCTCATCCACAACTTTGGGCTGCAGGAAAACTTGAGCCCCACTTTGCATTTCCCCTTCCCATCTTATACTATCATCATTTCTTGGCACCATTATCTTTCTTCACGTCTCTCCCCTACTTTCTTCTCTTAATCATTACACAGTAGTACAAAAGAAAGTAGCAGTGTAGTAAAAGCATCACCAACATCCATAGTTGCATAAAATAAAAGTGAAAGTAACACGCTCAGACTGGCTTAAGACTACTCCTGAATGCAGTTTCTGGTCCCAAAAACACATCAAACATGGGTTTAAATTTCAGACGCCCAAACGTAAATCAAATTAAGTAACAAATGAGGAGAAGTCCAACATATTCAAGCAGTGAGTAACGAAAAACAAGGAAAACAATTCATAGAGAAAAGTTGTGTGGAACGATGTGTCACCAATTGGAATTTGTAAATAGTGTGACTTACTACTCCACACAGAATCACTGTGATTGTGATCGGTGACGTATAATTCTCTCAAATTTTTACTGAGTTTTCAAAGAGCTAATCATTTTCCAAAAAGAGAATAAATTAAACAATTCGCAAAAATGGGAGCAGAAAAAACGTACAAAAAGTAGAAGAAGGCGGTGGGAGGTTTCTTGGGCTTCTTAGAGTCTAACTTGCGCTTCTTGGCGGCCTTCTTGGGCTTCTTGACCAACGTTTTCGGAGCTTCTTCCCCTTGCTGCTTCATCTGCGACCTTGTTCTTATCCTCAACACCATCTTCCTGAAGTAAAAGGGCTAGTTAGAGACAGAGAAACCATCAAAACCCAGTGAAAATAAGCTGGGAAAATGAATGGGTGTTTTTATAAGTTACCCATCGGCCATTTTTGATGGAGGTTCTGCAGGGGCAGAAATTGAAGTGGATTTTTCACGCTCAGAAGAAGCTCTCTTCTTCGCCATTCTTTTTGTTGTAGTCCAGACTTGAAAGGTTTTTGCTATCAAATACTGTGTGCAGTTCACGTGAGGGTGGGTAATATTATCGTCTCAAAATCCTTTTAATTTGTGGGAAAGTATAAAAAATAATTAAAATGGGTTTTAAAGCATAAATAACATAATTAATTAAATATCTTATGCAAATTTATTATTCCTTCCCTCACTTAACTAAGTGTCCTATTTTAATTCTATTTTGATTAATTTTATTTAAATTTAACCATTTTTTATTTATATTAATTGACTTTTATCAAGTTATAAAAAATATTATTGATAGTTTACCTAATAATTTTACGCATATTTAATTTTAAAATATGAGCTACAGTTAATATATTAAATTTTAATTTGAATAATAAATTAAGTTAATTTTTTAGAAAACCAAATAAGACACTGGTACAAGGATGGAGTATCCAAACTAATTAATTCAACAATAGAAGAAAAATAACATTTCTCACATCATCAACTCGAAAAAATGAATCCTTTACCGTAAAAAAAAAATATATAAATTTCATTTGGGTCATGATATTAAGCATTTAAAAGAGGAAAGTTGGTGCATTTGAAAATTAGCCTCAAACAATTAATGTATGTTATTCCAAAATCAATGATTTTCAAAACGTGAAATCATCTTTTGGTGAATCTTAAATAAATTTTCATTAGCTAATTTAAATATTAATAAAATAATATTAAATGAGCATACTTAGACATTTATTTTTAATTATTTTTTGACACTACGTTTATTTTTAATATCATTATTTGTTAAGTGAAAATATAGAAACATCATTCTCCCTCCATAGCCGCATCTAGTAGAAACCCAAGTTTGTAGAAATTCGATATCTCAGGAGCCACGGCAATATCACAAATAGGATAAAGTTAATGTCCTACTTTTCTATATATTCATGAACTAATAGTTCTAGTAAACCTCGAGTCTGGCTCCAACACTTAGAGTCACTCAAGTTTGGGATGGGCCTAAGCCGTCGATACAACAATAACAAATTTTGTTATTATGCAACAACATCGATATTTTTAGGTCCACTTCTTCAAGTTCCTGAGTCAATCCTCAGTGTAATCGATTATTTTTTTGTTGGACTCCACGATGTGTTAAGGATTATGACATACTGATCATGCCTCAATTAAAGCATAAAATTCATAATTTGAACCATGAGGTAGATTTGACACGATTAATCCAATATGCATTTGTCATCAATTTTTCATCATTTTTTCATCATTTAAAGGAATGTGACGCTAGAAGGGCAGGCCTTCGCTAAAAAAATGTAAGGATTAATAGGTATTGAAAGGTCATATTTTGATAGCAACAAGCGTGTAAACACACTTAGTGCAATATCATTGTCCAATGATATGAATGATGAAGAACAGTAACACGATTAAGATAGAATAAATGAGTTATTGCAACGGAAGAACTGATTAGCTTAATAGAGGAAATGACTTGAGATGTAATGAAAAAATAGTAAACAGTCTAACAGTTGAAGTAAAAAATGATATGAAAATGTAAAGAAGAGTTCAACAGCTACCTGACAGGGGTAAATATAGATTAAACAGTTAACTAAAATGCAGATGAACAGTTAACCAAATAAACAAAGTAAAAGGACAAAGAGATTGATACGATAAAGTTTTCAAGTGGTTCCCGGTCAACATTGGTACATCTATTCCCCTGTTGTTCTTCACCTGAACACACAGAACCTCTATTAAAACAATGAGGAATTGCGCAACTCAGCATTGGAGGGGACTTGACGTGTGAATATTTTGCATCAGCCTGACTCGCAAATTTGAGGAGCTCAACAGCTCGTTTACACAGTTTACACAAGACACCGCTTGTGAATCTCAATGGTCAACAGACTCAACACCACTTGAGCTCTCCCCATAGTCAACCTCAATCTCGATTTATATGAAGGTAAATGCTAAATAATCCGAAAATTAACTTTCACGCGAGGACCTCAATCTCAACCGTGGTCTCATAAAAAAATGAAAAATAAAATTCTCTAGAGTATAGATAGGGTTTTTGCATATTTATATGTGCTTCTTGATAAGTACATTTAAGCTCTAGTCCAATACAATTTGAAGCTAAATACACTTTATCACAGTCTGGTGCTTGTTGATGCAGTTCTTTTAATGTGTCTGAAGTGTATGAAGATCTTAGAATTAATCATACGAAGGCGTCTAGATTTTCACGTAGTCGTCTGTGTATAAGGAGTTAATTCTGCTTCTAAATCTTAAGTTTTAATCTCTACAATGGCCGGTATTTACAGGAGTTTGGAGCACAAAGCTGTTGAGAGTCAAAATATTCCTTATTCGCTCATTTGAATGCTTGTCTCCTTGGCCGTACAAATAGCAGCTCTCCTTTTTACCGCGACCAATGGAATAATGTCGTTTGGAGTTTGACTCGCCTGCGTGGCATTTTAACTAATGAAATAATTTCGTTTGAATTTTGATTTGATCTACGTGACATTTATTTGAATTTCCTTATAACGTCTTTAGTTGAATCTGCTGGAGCACTGTTCATCTTTTTGCCCTTAGTTGGCTGTTGGCTATGAGAATCATTTATTGATTGATGCATGATTTGCAGCTTCTTAGTATGTATAAGGATATCCTACTGAGAGAGTATAACCATATGCAATATCATTTAATCATGGATTATATGCTTCAATGATCACGTGACAGGTTGTTCATGGGTTAGTGGTTAGGTTTGTATCCTCATTGTCTTAATTGCTCTGATAGAGAATCCTGGAGTGGGTTGGCAGGTATAACATGCCTTATGTTCTTAGACATAGTGTATGGTAAGGAATGAACTGATTCTTCTTCGATGGAGAGGTATTTTTTGATCCGGTCATATTGTCTTGATTTGGCTTAAAGATAGTCTTCTATCTTGTTGAATATATGACTCAATATTTTGAGGCTTTAGTCATTGAGTTTGCTCTGCAGAAGCTGTACTCAATGACTTGGATGATTCAACTCTTAGAACAATTGTAGCCTTATAAATTATTTGTACACGAGAATTGTGACTTCCTTAGTATTAAAAATGTTGCTTAGATCTCCTTAGTTGATCTCCTTGTATTAAAAATACCTTTCATCTTGTGGCTTACAAACTGCAGTTGGTTGTCTATTTGTTCCTATGGGTTCAACCAAACAACAGTCCTTCGTATCTTAGCTCTTGTAAAGGTCTTCCTTGTGGATCTACTTTTGTACGGAGCAAAAATTTTCTTCATTGTGGTTCATACACTGCAATGATTTAGCGATTTATCTCCACAAGCTAATCCAACTACAGATCTTCATTAGAGACATTGATGAATATATCAATTATCTTGTAGTTTACATAATTGCAATGGTTGCAATTAAGTCTTCGTGTTTGGCTTGTGAATAGTATATTTTATATATCAATTTAGTGATTAACTGTTGATGAAGGAATACAAACAATTAACTCTTGAACTTGAAGATGCTGAATAATGGATTGGCTTGATTATTCGTTTGATTAATCCTTATTTACTAAGAATTTACTAAGAGTTAGTAATTTAATTTATCACCAAAACTTCACCTTAAAAATTGAAGTTCTAACAGGTATTATAGTAAAGATTTTAGCACAAAAAATACTTAGAGGCAAAATATTTAATGTAAAAAATGATCAACCTCCTCAAATGATGGTTGCAACTTACTCTTGAGAAAAATGTTGGCAGCGTTAAAATGACATGATATTGTACTAATATGGATCACTTATATTATCTTTCAACTCGACTACGATAGGAACAAGAATTATATAATGATTTTCTCTCATTGACTCGTTCCTAACTTGAAATGCTTCGAT
>JAOTQG010118174.1:0-11035 GCA_025631175.1 Iris virginica | reverse complement strand
AGAGGAAGAGGGAGGGTGGACTGCGTGCGTCCAGAGAGAAGAGCGAGAGAGAGAAAGAGGGAGAGTTGAAAAAAAAAGGGAATAAAAATGGATATTTTGGTAATTTACTTGGTTCCCTGTATATAAATGTATCATACGAAAATTCGTGTAAATTTACATTTAAAAAAAAATTGTGACCAAAGGATGGTGTAAAATCCGTCGTATTGGAAATTCGTGCATATGCGATATGTCGGGCTTTGCCAAAAAACTGCGACCCAATCCGACCCGTACTTTCAATAGAGTAGTACTAGACTAGTGTCTAGTAGTCCATGGGGGCATCTCCCGCGTGATTTGGGGGTGCAGCGGAATTAGAGAGGCACCTGATTCTGCTCTCCTGTACCTGACAAAGATTTTTTTTTCCCCTCGTGGAATCTCGAGTCGAGAGCTGAGAATTTGGCGGTAAAAAAAAGAAAAACAAACTTTAACCCTAACAGGACGTGTCATTAACTGATTGGCCAATACATGTACGCATTGTCGGCTATGCTAGTTGGTTTTCCCGCGCAAGCGACCACTTGGCTCAGCTTAGGGATCCCCAAAATCAATCAATCGAAAGAAAAGAAAAGAAAGAAGAGAGAGAAAAGATAGGGTTTTTCTTTTTTCCGTCTGCTTTGGGGGTTTTGTTCTTCAAACCCTATTTCTTACTATCAATCAGATCCCATAATGCTTTTTGTCTATTGAGCTGTTAAATTCTGTTGGCTATTAGGGTTTCTCTTCTCTGCCCTCAATTTCAAGCTCAATTTTTGTATGCAACACCGGAGATCTGGTTCGTTTCTCTCTTCACCCATAATTGCCGAGTTCGTTTTAATTTTGTTGCTTATTTTGTGTTTTGTTCTATTTTCTCTTTTGATTTGTTAGAGATGGAAGACCTGAAGAAGAATTCCACTAGTCACAATGGTTCTTCTACCATAGAACTTCGATTTCGAGAGTTTTGCAAGGTTCTCTTTCCCTCCCTTTTTTTTTTTTACGATTTCTTTCAGACTCTTCTTTCTTAACGCTATGGTGTACGTTTTTCTTAGTTTCTGGACTTTATAGACTGGTTGACTTTAATGTATAAACAGAATGTATTAGCATTGGATGATACCACCTTGATAGAGGCCATGAAATTGTTTGATGAAAGCAAACACCTCTTCGCAGCAGCAACTAATTCCGCCCTTGGCAGTGGCAGTAGCAGTGTAAGTCTCATTGCATTTTGTGAATTTCATCTCTGCTTCATGTTATCCTCTTTCTTGATTTGTTTGTACATTTTTGTTTAATCTATAATTCTCTAATTTGGGCAGCCCGAGGAAGCAGAACGATATTGGTTTGCATTTGTGTTATACTCCTTGAAAAGATTGACTAAGAGGACTCCCGATGACATAGCCAATCTGAAGGCCACTGAAAACAGATTCACCCTATGTCAGTTACTTAGAGCGGCTAAGTTGAAGTAAGTTTTCATCATTATTGACTTGGTTATGGTTACTCTTGGATCTATCTATTTTATGTTCTTGTCTAAGTTTCTTTCGTTCTTTACAGCATCGTGGAATATTTCAAAGAACTTCCTCAATTTATCGTCAAGGTTGGTCCAATCTTAAGTAATCTGTACGGTGCCGATTGGGAAAGTAGACTGCAGGTACTTATGTTGCATAGAGTTAAAACTCTTGTGGATTCTACTTTTGCATATCTAGTCATCTCTTTCATGTTTGGACTTCTAGTTCTTCTTTTAATTGATCTTTCTTCATACAGGCAAAGGAGTTGCAGACCAATTTTGTGCACTTGAGTCATTTAAGCAAGTGAGTATCTTTGTTTCATTGTTCTCACTTGGATGTTTCAAGTGCTTGAAATACTCCTTTATTTCTCACACCTTGTGGTTGATGTATCACCTCTTCTGCTATTAAACAGTGTGGCTAGGCTGATTTTGGTTTTGAATGAAAATGTTGCCTAGGCTTGTCTTCTTGGTGCCTTGCATGATAATTGTGGCCTTAAATTACCAATTTTCCACATGTCGTGGCTATCACAAATAGTCTTTGGCGCAGTAAATTATTATGTCATTAGATTTGTATAGTTATCACTTATTAGCTTCTAGCAGCCATGGACGTGCAATGTATCCGAGAAACTTTGTGATGAAAGCCCATTGTTGATAATCCAAACACATTTTTGCAAATGTTCATATTTGGTGGGCGCATGGTTGAAAGCAGTCTTGTAATAACTCAGGCCAAAATATAATGCTCGAACTTTAGTAGATTTCACTGCTTAGGTTATGCAAGAGTATGAGCAAGGAAGGTTAATTCAGCATTATCTCACTGGCCAAACTTCACGCGCTTCTATTTGTTGACTTGTAAGCAAGCAATCTGCTTTTGTAGTGGTTGTTTACAATCCTAATCCCAAAAGATTCGCGAAGCTGATTTGTTCTGATTACCTTGTAGTTAATGTGCTAGTATGAGAATATTTGGTTCATCATTTTTCATTTGAATTTGTTGTGCCAACTTATGCTGGTACGCCTAGTTTAATGATCTTTGGATTTGTTACTGCATCGATTATTAGAACTAATTTACTAGGACTTGTCATAGTGAATCAATTACTTGTATTTGATGACTTGTACAAGGATATGGGATGTCACAATTCCATAAGGATATGGGATGTCACAATTCCATAAGGATATGGGATGTCACAATTCCATCCGTTGCTTTAGGTATGGTTCAAACAAGCTTAGCCAGTAACTCAACTTATGGCTGCATTGTAACTAGATCTCTCTGGTGGTGTTCATTTTTTGTATTCTGTAAATTATTGATAGTTGATGTTCTCCTGGGGATTAGATAAACTCAGCGTCAGATGCATCCCACTCTCCACTCATACCTGAGGGCTGCGGCTCTGTTACATGAGTGTAGAGTCAGCAGACTTGGCCCACGTTATGGCAACAAATGATATGCAAATTAAGCATGTTACTCCCTCCGTTTCACAATAGTCGACCTCTTGGAAATAAGAATTTGTTTCAAAATAGATGATGTCTTACATATTTTTACTACACTTTTCCTAAATTGCTCTTTTATCTCATTTCAAGACTAAGGAGCAATTAATGCCTCAAAAGTTAATGAGAGAAGAATTTAAAGAAACTTCATGTGTGAAGAAAGAGCAAAAATGGAAAATTAGGAGATACTTGATTTACTCCTTGGTTAGTGTAATCAAACCTTAAACATCAACTATTGTGAAACGGAGGGATTATTTAATATTTAGTCAGCATTTCTTGAACAGCTGATGGAGGCTGTTATCAAGCCAAAATGTTTCTTATTAGATTTACTACGTGCAAGATGAGACAGAAGACAATGCTGCACTATAGCATGCTATTTGGGGATATATTCAGGCGCTTATGCTTTGAAGCATGGGCGGAAAAAATAGGGTTATAGATTATATATGTTGGATCTTATGTTATAGATTTATTACATGACATAGTTTGGACATAAAGGGTCATTTTACCTTTACTTTGAAACTGCATAGAATAGTATAATTTTTATTTGGAAATTCTCTGATGCTTACAGGTTATTGACTAAATTGCTTTGGTGCTGCAAGGTACTATAAACGTGTATATGGGGAGTTTTTCTCTGTAAGTGACCCAAACAGCGAGGTAGTTGCTGCGAATATCCCCAACTATATGTCAGAGTATCTTCGTTTTGGATGGTTGCTATTTTTGGCTCTACGTGTCCATGCATTCAGCCGTTTCAAGGACTTGGTAACTTGTACCAATGGTCTAGTTTCAATATTGGTTAGTTGTATTTCACTTTGCTCTTATGGTTGTTTGAAAACAAATGCATTGAACAAACAAGAGATTTATCTGGTGACGATACCATTGGACAAGGATAATGTACTGTATTTATCCATGGAAAAGTCCACATATATATATATATATCTATTTTGGCATATTTATCATCAGCATTTCAATTTTCTTGCCTTTTAAGAAAATAGAATTATGTTTTTTAATGTCCAATGAAACTTCTGACAGGCTATTTTGATTATTCATATTCCTGCTCGCTTCAGAAGTTTCTCGATGGATGACTCTTCACGCTTTGGTAATCAATTTCGTCATTTTGGTTGCTTTGTGTGATCATCTTACTTGGCTTATCTCCTATGGGTTCTTGGAGATGTTGGATTTCTAAATAAGCGTATTCTTTACAGTTAGAAATGGCGACAGAGGTGTGAACCTACTTGCATCACTTTGCAACAAATACGAGACCTCAGAAGATGAGTTGAAGGAAACAATGGAGAAAGCCAATACTTTAATAGCTGACATATTGGGGAAAAAACCTTGCTTGGCATCTCAATGTCAGAAGGAGAATTTAGACCATATCGACACAGGTTTACATATTATTCCCTTATTGTAATATCATTAACTTTATTCTTTCAGTGTCCAGACCCATTAATGCTTACTGAGAATAGTACTAATCTAACACAGATGGCTTGACATATTTCGAAGAATTGCTGGAGGGAGCATCTTTATCTTCCAATCTAAGCATCCTGGAGAAGGATTACAACGATGCAATCAGTGATAAGGGTGATTTGGACGAGAGACTGTTTATCAACGAGGAAGACAGCCTGCTTTGTTCAAGCAACTTGTCAGGTGGTGCGATCAATGTAACTGGAGTGAAGGTATCTTTTCACTGAGAACTCCCCTTGTGTTGGAAGCTATTTGAAACTCTATCTGTTATTCAACATTTATTTGCAGGTCTTTGACCTTTAGTTACGAGTCTTATGTTGTTATTATTCCATGTGCAGAGGAAAATTGACTTGATAGCCTCCCCTACGAAGACAATCACAAGCCCACTGTCCCCATTTCGCTCTCCCCCGGTATCTCGCACAAATGACAGCTACGTTGGTGTCGCCTCAAAGATGACAGCTACTCCTGTGAGCACAGCAATGACAACTGCTAAGTGGTTACGCACCATTATATCTCCACTTCCTTCAAAACCTTCTCCAGAGCTGGAGCGGTTTTTGTCAGCATGTGATAGGGATGTTACTGCCGATGTCATACGGAGGGCTCGTATAATGTTGGAAGCTATTTTTCCCTGCAGTGGTCTGGGTGATCGAAGTGTCACGACAGGCCTGCCGAGTACAAACCTGATGGATAATATTTGGGTCCAGCAACGTAGGTTGGAAGCATTGAAGTTATATTATAGGGTTTTGCTGGCAATGTGCACTGCAGAGGCCCAGATTCTGCATGGTAGCAATCTGACAACTTTGCTGACAAATGAGAGATTCCATAGATGTATGCTTGCTTGTTCAGCTGAAATTGTTCTTGCCACTCATAAGACAGCGACAATGTTGTTTCCAGCAGTTCTGGAAAGAACTGGTATTACGGCATTTGATCTTAGTAAAGTTATAGAAAGTTTCATTAGACACGAGGAATCTCTTCCAAGAGAACTGAGGCGGCATCTAAATTCCCTGGAAGAGCGACTTTTGGAGAGCATGGTTTGGGAAAGAGGTTCCTCAATGTACAATTCTTTAACAGTTGCAAGGCCAGCCCTTTCTGCAGAAATTACCCGTCTTGGTTTGTTGGCAGAACCAATGCCATCTCTGGATGCAATCGCGATGCAAATTAACATGTCTTCTGGAGGCTTACCTTCTGTGCCATTGTTGCCAAAGTTTGAAAGCATTCAAGGTATTATGTTATTTGAAGTTAAATCAGCTTGTAGTCTTTTATGGCAGCAGTCATATACTCTATATATTGCAAACTATCTACCAGTTTCTGAATTGAAGCAGCTTGTGATACAATAGTAATAATGGAAGAAGTAGCTTAGAGGGTTTGCTGTTATTTCCATCTTAGTCGAGTCCGTTCTTGACTAACCTTTCATGGTTAATATTTAACATTCCAGGTCAGAATGGAGATATTCGATCCCCAAAGAGAGTTTGTACCGAGTATCGCAGTGTGTTGGTCGAACGTAATTCCTTCACATCACCAGTGAAGGATCGCCTTCTACTCAATAATCTCAAATCAAAGCTACCTCCCTCCGCGCCATTGCAGTTGGCATTTGCTAGGTAATAATAATGGGTCCAAGGTGGAGGGGCATCACAGATTTTATTTATTTGCACACTTTTCTCCTATTTTATGAGTTAACCAAGATTCCGGCAATTTGACTTGTGCAGTCCAACAAGACCAAATCCAGGTGGCAGAGGGGAAACATGTGCAGAAACTACCATCAATGTTTTCTTTGGCAAGGTAATTTTTACCATATTTATAACTTATAAAAGATAATACAAGCTTCTGCAGATATGGTGTTTATCTGTGGAGGAGTTTGTTGGGGGCATGATTACCTTCTCTTGCAATTCGTTCTTCTTTTTTTTTTCTTTTTCCTTTTCTTTTGTGGCCTCTATTTTACACTTACTCTACCAAGGAGTAGCTTTTCTTTTTCCTTACAAAAACAAATTGCTATTGGGGAGCATCTTTATCATCTCCATTCGGGTGATTTGGTTTCGGAGGAGGGTGGTCCGAAGAAATCACTTTCTCGGGAGTATTACATTTGTTGTGTTTCAGCTTAATATCAGTTTAAGGACCTTAAAGGTAATGCAATCCTAGTATGTCATGGAATAGGGCGCTAGGTAGTCTGGACTTTAGTAGAAACTATTTGATAAGGAGGCCCTAATGAGGAGTTAGTCCTAGGGTACTAGGTTTGTATGTGTCTTTAGAGCTTATATAGTTCTACCATGGATTATGAAATTGGAATCTATAGCGAGTATATTATGTCTAATTCTGTTGATGTTCATTTCTACATAGCTTTTCGTTAGATGCTGCTTTTATACAGTAGATTTTCCAAAGTTACTGCATTATTTGTTGGTGCTTCAATTACTTCTAAGTTCAGTATAAGGACTGTGATTGCATAGAGATCCTGTGGTTTTTCTGATGACTGGGTTTAGTGGTGTCTATGGATGTAGTATGTATTTCCTTATTTTTCGACATGAGAGTATCTGATCTGCACATATGTTGTATATTTTGACCTCCTCCTGAGCAGATCGTAAAGTTAGCTGCTGTAAGAATCAATGGAATGGTTGAAAGGTTACAGTTATCTCAGCAAGTTAGGGAAAGAGTTTACTGTTTCTTTCAACAAATTCTCAGTCAGCGAGCTACTCTATTCTTCAACCGTCATATTGACCAGATCATCCTATGTTGTTTCTATGGAATTGCTAAGGTTTGCTTTTATATGTTCATTTGAGAATCTAAGACCACCGTCTTTATCTCTAACTACTTCTTTGTCTTGGGCTCCAGATCTCTCAACTGAATCTAACTTTTAAAGAAATCATCCACAACTATAGAAAGCAACCTCACTGTAAGCCTCAAGTCTTCCGTAGCATATATGTGCGGCGCAATGGGGTAGGCTACATTACCTTACTCTCATTTTCCTGTATGATTTACCAAACTCAAGCCTGAATCTTTTTGGAACAGAAAATGGGGCAGGATCATGTGGACATCATTGCATTTTACAATGAAATTTTCATTCCTGCTGTGAAGCCATTATTGGTGGAGTTTGTCCCTGGTGGAGCAGCTCAAAAACCCAACCAGCTGTCAGAATTGAGCAATAATAGTGAAGGTAACCTGTATTTGTCAATAACTATGATTCTCTTGTTATCCTTTCTTTTCCATGAAGAACCTTTCTGCTGTTTATGCTCTGATTCAACTTTCGACCGTTATCCCTCATTTCCTGACCATTAGGTACATGTCCCAGCTCACCTAAGATATCTACCTTTCCTACTCTCCCGGACATGTCCCCAAAGAAGGTGTCTCCGGCTCACAATGTATATGTTTCTCCTCTGGGATCATCAAAGGTATATTTTTGTTCTACTTTTGTCTGTGTGCCCATGACTGGTAATCTTAATAAGTTTCTTCTTGATTTCTTGATCCTCCTTAAATCGCAAGTTTTGCTATGTTTTACTTTTTCCTTTTAGACCCATGAGCTAACACCAAATTTTTTGGCCGCTTCTAATTTCAATGTGCATTAATTGATTTATTTTCCATTATACCTCTAAGTTAGTTAAATTTTTTCCAAGATAAAGCAATTATTTTATTACTTGATTTTTTGATTTAGGATAGGGTAAACTTGAAGATAAATATTTTCTAAATCTCTTTTGGCTGCTGGCCAATAAAGTTGAACTAGGGCGTTGGAATGGTTTTCACATTTTCATCAGATAGTAATTTAAGTTGGTTTTTATGGTGCTTTGTGATTGAATCTGATTGCATGTCAGTTGGTTGGTCTGTACCTCTTTTTAGATAAATCAATTAATTCATGGTGACTTTTTGCTCTATTGTCCTGAGATTCTTACATCAGTTTGCTTTGCTTGATCAAATTTGTGTTCCTTACTTCCTTTCCCATTTAGATTTTCTCTTTGCACTGAAGCTCATCTGCTTTTTTTTGTCAGCGTAGAACCAACTTCTTTGATTGCAGCTATGTCATGTGATATGCATGCCTTTTCTATAGCTACCTAACCTAATGATAATGTTAAAAGCGTGCAGTCTACAATGCTCATCTTTTCCAATTAATACTGTCATCATCATTCTGCAATCTGAATTATACCTTACCATCAACTATAAATATCACCTGCATCGCAGGAGTAAGTAGTTGAAACTAAAAATCCAGCAACAAATGGCGCAGAAGAATGACCTCCGTCTCAGACATTTTTGTTTCTATCTCATCATCTCGATCAGATAATCGCATAATCTTCTCTCTCAATGTACAATACAAACACATGTGGCTTATCCGAAGGTTTCATAGTAAAATATAGATGGCTTCTACATCGTATATGCAATATGGAGTGAACCTCATATTGTGTTCGATAAAGTTAACCCAAGAAGTTTAATCTAGTAGTGGCCTTCCACCAGCAGAGATCCCCTCATCCAGTATGAGAACATTTTAGATCAAATAATCTAACTTGATCGCGCGGTACTGAAATGCATCAACCAAGAGAATTATATAATATGATAAAACCTTATGGTGAAGCAATTTGGGCAGAGTAGAACGGTGTGTAATTAAACACCTGTCAAGGCAATTGTCTATGCATGATCATTACTTGCTACCACACACCGTATAGTTAGTTGCAAGTGTTCTGAATGTGTTCGGTGGCAAAGTACACATACTCACGTTTGTCTTCTTTTTAAAGTGAAATGTGTGATACTGGCATTTATAACATTTATAGCTCCTAATTCATGGTATGCACAACTCTCCCGGGGAGCTCAGTCAGTGTGTTCGTTAAATTTGTTGCATTGCCTGGACACGGTTGTGAAGTACGGCATGTTTTTGGCACTTACATCTGGAACCCTAATCGAGTGTTCCCTTAATTCATTTTTACAGCAAGTGTACAAAACTGAGGAAAGAATTATAGTTACTCCATCTGCTCCAAAATGAATTCCATATATAAGAAAAAGATAGTGTCCCATCCCAACCCTCAAAATGAATGTTCGTTTATTAATAAAGTTACTGAAGTCTCCTTTGGCACTCATCATGTTTCGTAGTCCACTTTCCTATCCTATAATGATACCATTAAGGGTGATTGTTTGCATGTGGTAGTAATATGTCTCAAGGCTTTATACGTGAATGTTCTGAATTTCCATGAAAAACGCAATATGGACTCTCGTCTTGGGACAAAGTAAGTGCTTATTACAAGTGGCCATGCAAAGGGAAGCCTCTTGCTGGATTAGTACTCGATAATAACTCCTTTACAAGAAGTCCAAATAGGCTGAACATTGTACTCCTGTTTAATTGGCAAGTCTGACCTTTGTAGTATGCCGTCTATAGACATGTTTTATGGTTTGAGGACAATATAGATGTTGAACAAGTGATTTTACTTTGTAAAGCCCAAAGAGTTTCTGGTTAGCGAGCCAGTACTAATGTGTGCTAACTTTAAATGCTGCTTGCAGATGGATGCTTTAATTTCTCAAGGCTCTCGAAGCTACTATGCATGTGTTGGAGAGAGTACTCATGCTTACCAGAGTCCATCAAAGGATCTGACTGCCATCAATAGCCGTTTGAATGGGTACGCAATCTTTTCTACTTTTGATTTTCTTATATATGCCCTCGATCCCATTTAGAGTCAGGATGTCAAGATTTCCAACATAAGGAGCTGTTTTTTTCAAATCAAATTGTTGCCCTAATCACTTGTCATAATCAAAATGGAGCTGAACTTAACTGTGAAAGACAGCTTCGAATGAAAGGTGTATTGTAAAATTCTGATCTGACCTAGTTAATTTGTTTCAGGACCCGGAAGCGTACGCTCAATTTTGACGATGTTGATGTGGGCTTAGTTAGTGACTCACTGGTGGCGAATAGCCTGTACCTTCAAAGTGGGAACCGTCCATCGTTGTCAGGCACACCTTTAAAATCTGAGCAAGCTGACACTTGATCTAACAGTTGATTCCCTTGTACCCAAGTCCCAGGTGTCTTTTAATCCTTTGTATTTTCTTTTCTTCATATCCTAGAGACCCAAAGGCAATGACGTGGAGGTAAGGTATGAGCGGGTAAGTTTGTACAAAAGCCGCCACCTCTCCGAAATGACAATGACATGTAGCAAGGTTTAGCATACAACTCAACTCAACTCAAATTTGCCCAGAGTAAATGGGGGGTGGTAGGTAGGTAGGCAGTAGTTGTAAATCTTGTAGTAACTCTTAACAGAATTTTTTTACCTTCCTCTTTGCAGCTGAAGCCAATGTGTAGAATTACAGTAGTGCTTTATCATTGGAATATTCTCTTTTCATTTTTGCTTACATTTTCATTCTCTTAATAATTTTTTTATGGGGGTGGCGGGTTGGTTGTCATATATACATGGCTTTGTGTGTGTGTCAGTGTGTGGATAAGTGGTTGCTATTAGGCCTGGAAAATGGGTGTGTTGGGTTGGGTGATGGATTAAAATAGGTTGAAATTCATTATAACCTATTTAGTTAATGGATTAATTGAGTTAGTTAATTAATAAGTTGGGTTGGGTAACCCAATTAATTAGGAACCGTGCTCTTACGGCTGCTGTGCTATTGCCCGTTAGCCTCTAATTC
>JAOTQG010118163.1:0-11036 GCA_025631175.1 Iris virginica | reverse complement strand
AGGGGTATGTAAAAATAGTAGGTAGAGAGAGAAAACTTGTATTTTTAAAACTTAAGTGGTGAACAAGTTTTTGGTATGTTTTTCAAACAAAGTTTTAAAAACTTAACGGGTAAACGCACCATCAATATTTTAAAGGGGGTTACATGTGATTCAATTAGATAATTTAAAATTCAAATCATTTGGTGATTCTTCTTTTTCAGATCTGAATACAACTTAATTCATTTTACCAAATCAGACTTAAAATCGAGGCTAAAAGGCTAAAATTCATCTCTGAAGCTCGTTTTGGACTTTTCTATCCTTTTATTTTTGTTCTTGTATTTTTCCTTTTTTTATTCTAGGACTTTGTTCTTGTATTTTCCCTTTTAATTCTACACTTATTTTACTATAATTTCTTTTTATTCTAAAATTTTATTTTTATCTTTTTTTTAAAAAAATTAGATAAGAATTTAAAATTTAGCAACAAAATAAATATAAGAGCATGCCTGATTTAAAGTATGATTGATAATTTATGAGATAATCATACAAAAAAATAATATTTTAAATTTAAAACATAGTAAACATATATCAAATAATAGTCTCAATAATAAATTATAATAAAATTAAAAAAAAGTAAATTATGTAGCTATTTAGAAATAATTAATTATATTAATAATAAATTTAGTATAAATAATAGATCTATTACAATTTTTATTTACAGTATAATTATTTTATTCAAAATGAGAATATGCTCATATCAATATTTAATACTTATAAACAATAAAAAATCTTTATTAGAGGGTTAAAATGGACAAAAAATATTATTCGGATAATTCATTCAGTTCAGTAATCAAACAGTTTTACTGATTCAACTTTCAGTTTTTAGAGACTGCTTCTTAATTCTTCAGGCACAATCTGACTTGTTTTTATAATTCAATATTAAGCACTTAAAATAAATAAAAAACACCCCAGTGTTCCTCCCCCACACAAAATTTGTAAGCCTGATTTTGAAAAACAGAAGGATTAATGAAGCAGATAAATTAGTGAAAAAGAAGGAAATTCATTACAATAAACCAAATACAGCAGGTTGTAGGTTGTATATTTTATGGGGACAAATATCTAAGGGTAAAACATACTTTTTACATAAAAAATCATACATCTCATCTACTCCATCGGGTAAACATTACCATGAATATTACTGTCTGTTACAATCTAATTCAATTTGGCATTGGCAGGTAGATTGGTACAGATGGGCTTGCTAAACCTATTTCGGACCGGCCCAAGGAAAGTCCAGTTTATAACCCACTTACATTACTCGATCCTGGGCTGCGTCCCCACTAGCTTAGGTTGTTTGGTCCTTTCCTCGTTATAAAAAAAAAAAAAAAAACAATTTTAATTGTAAGATGATAAGATCTACGAATTTTTAAATTAAATCAACAAAATATCTTTAAATATTTGATACACACAATCTAATAAAATGAAATTACCAACCCGAGATTCACCAACCCCCCACTCCTAGGTGACACCAACCAAAATACCACCACACAGAGTCACAGTCACGGTACATTTAAATTTAAAACTGCAAAGCAAAGCGAGCCCCACCCGCACCTCCCCTCACTACAGTACCATCCTAAAGGAAGAGAGGGAGAGAGAGAGAGAGAGAGAGAGAGAGAGAGAGAGAGATGGCAATGGCAATGGCAATGGCACTTCGCAGACTCTGTTCGAAACCTCTCTCTAATGGCGGCTCCCTCTATTACATGGTATGGTTCATTTTTTATTCCAATGTTCCTTCTAATCCAAATCCAAATTCAATTTCATTTCTTATTTTACGAATATCCTATTCTCTTCACTCTATAATTTACTATAATCATTTTAATTCTTTCTTTTTGTTGATTTTATTCCAACAGTCTTCGCTGCCTAATCCTGCACCTACCGAGAGACAACACTCCCGAACCAATGTAATACTTTATATTTTCTGTTTTCATTTATTTTCGTCTTATGATTTATCATTTTCAAGTATTGAATCATGACTCCTGAGATCATTCGATCTTTGATTTGTTTATTCGTCTTCCATGTATTCATAATTCGTGTTGTTCTTACGGATTTGAATCGCAGTGGACGAAGCAATTGAATGCTCCACTTGAAGAAGTGGATCCTGAAATTGCTGACATCATCGAGCTTGAAAAGGCACGCCAATGGAAGGTATATTAAGTATATATACTACTACTTCTACTACAAGTATTTGCTGTATCTAAAGAAGAGCTGATTCCGGCTGTTAGGCCTGCCAGACTCTAAGCTTTCCAACTCTGCAAAAGGCTTTTTCATAGTCTTTTCTGTAATTTCATTTAAGCGCAATGCCAGCTATTGGGTAGCTACTGTGTATTAAATTTCATTTGTTACGAGATCATCAATTGAGTTGCAATTAAGTGAAATGTGTGTGGTCTTATTGGATTTTGTTCGATAAATTAAGTGAAATGTGGGTGGTCCGATCAGATTTGTTCGATAAAAGACAAATTTTCAAAACTTTGAAATGCTAGTGTTTGCGAGTGTGTGGCTTTAGGAGTAATGCCAGGTATCGAACAATCAACCTCTACACTTTGTACCCTCAATCGATGCGGTAGGATGTGATTATTTGCTTAATAAGGAAGTAATGTTCAATAACATGATGAGACCTTACTTGGGAGTAAAAGTTGGGATAAGCATTATCAGTTTTTGATGCTCATTTCTCTTGCTGTTTCTGTCGTATATGGAGTTTATTTGGGTTCGCTATTTAGTGTTTGCTTGCTGTGCATCCGCTGATCGACATTTTTGTTCATATAGGGGTTCGAGCTAATCCCTTCGGAGAACTTCACATCGTTGTCAGTCATGCAAGCAGTTGGGTCGGTAATGACCAACAAATACAGTGAAGGTTATCCTGGAGCTAGATACTATGGAGGAAATGAGTACGGAAGACAACCTTAATCCTAAAATTTTCTTTAAATTTGGTACCATTTGGTATAATTCAACCAATTCTAGTAATACTTTCTACTCGTCCACCACCACCTCAGTTTTCCAGCCTTACTGTAATCATTTGTGTACCATGGATTTACATGAAGGTACATTGACATGGCAGAGACACTGTGCCAAAAGCGTGCCTTGGAAGCTTTTAGACTGGATCCTGCCAAATGGGGAGGTAAGTTCATTATCATATGCTCTGTTTTCCTCAGTTTATTGGACCTTCATATTTGGTAAATATGTACTCCCGTTTCATTTATAGCCAATTGAGTGTTCATTAATAGACAATTTGGTAGCTTAATCTATATATTATTCATTCTGAGTTCATATTCAATAAGTAGATGGCCTGATGCCCTGTAATGACTATAACTGAGAACTTCCAGTGTGAGTACTCAAGACATCCCTATTAAGTTACCCTTTCTTCGGAAAACTAGTAAAAGTGGGTTCATGCTAACTTCAATAGTTCAATGACAGGAGCACCTTTCTTGGGTTGTGATGGATACCCTTGTTACCTTTTTAATTTATAAATTTGAAACTGAGGACTCTGAAGTTAGCTAAACTAATTTTTTCACGTTATTACTGGTGGACCATTTTGCTCCATATTGTTCAATATTCAGCAAGAGAGTAGTAGGTGGTAGTTATTTTTTTCTTTCTTTCTGTTAGTTTCTATTTTCACGTTATTGCTGGTGGACCATTTGTTCATTCATAGCATTCCAGATATGATTTATGGAGTAGGACACGTGTCTTGGTGTAGACATGTGGTGTTGGACATAATGTGCTTCAAGACCTACAAGACATTTTGGCACAACCCTATATCTGAACAGATATATGAACAACATCTGAATACATGAATTTCTTAGAGCCCCAGTAATTAGTTTTTGACGATCATTCCTAAACATGTTTTGATTTGATATGAAACCCAAATTTCCGAGGGAATTATTGTATTACTTGGCATCCACGAAGCAAAATCCTAGTGCCTTTATAGAAAATTTAATTTTGCATGTCCATACATATTGACATGCGTGCCAGATACAGTTTATCTGATTTGGGTGTCCCTCAAACCATAGGCCTCTAGTCATCATGCTCTAAGACCGACATTTATGGCTGTTAAGGCGATGGATTTAGTTTCTAGTTTTGGACTTGCATGAGTACTTTCTATTTCTATTATGTGATTTGCATTTGCTTCGCTGGAAGTGTATATGCCATTCTTTTGTTCCAACTCTTCATATTCGGTGGAGGTGCATAGGTTACTTAGAGAAATGTTAATCAGCAGCCTTCACTTGTATTCATTAACTATCACCCCCCCTCCCCAATATTTTTTGTTTTCAGCATCTTGTGAAGTGTTTTCTCTTGTGAAAAGCCACCTCATTGAAAAAGTGGCCATACCTTATTTCTTGCAGTGAACGTGCAGTCACTATCTGGATCCCCTGCCAACTTTCAAGCTTATACTGCACTTTTGAAGCCTCATGAAAGAATCATGGCACTTGATCTTCCTCATGGTGGACATCTTTCACATGGTTATCAGGTGCCTCTATCATCCTTGTGTTTTATATTGAGGATGGAGCTAGGGATTTCAAGTCTTCTTCTTCTTCCAACCTTGACTCCCATTTCACGCGTCAAATATCTCATTGGTTAGTCAGTGGTCGCATACGAGTGATGATCAGTCTCCCCAATCACATGCCTGCTACATCAGTTGAGAGTTGAGAGTCAAAGTGGTGACATTTTTTTTATGAGGCTCATACCATTTCATTACTATGGTGAGCTGCTTTTGGTGGTTGGCCCATTCCTTGTGATTGGGGTACACAATTTGATTGTTTTGGTTGAACAGAAATATGTTTGCCTATGCCCTTTGTGAAGCTTCGCGTGTAAAATTCAGTTACCTTTGTCAACCGAAACTTTAATGTAATCACCTTGCAGCATTATTTTCTTGCGAAGCTGCTCGTTAAACCTCATACTGTGTGTCTGATGACTCACATACAGTCATGCTAATATCGGCCCAAAGGTCCTTGGATTTTTTCTTACTGTTCATCGTTTTTGTGCATCATTAGGTGCCGTTCTATTTGACCAGGTCTAGTCATCGTAAGTTGTAACCTTGATCATTTGCTTTTGAGTAGGCAGCCTTCCAAACTAAGTGCGCATGTTTAGAGAGAGAATCTGATACCAGCTTATCATGATGCACAGTATAATTATCTCTCTCTCGTGCTGCAGACTGATACAAAGAAGATATCTGCTGTTTCAATCTTTTTCGAGACAATGCCGTACAGATTGGATGAGACCACAGGTTATATTGACTATGACCAGGTATGCTATAGAACTAGCTGTAGAGATCCTGTTGCAGGTGAAGCAAAATGGTCCTCTTAAGCTAACTATTTCTAATTTGGCTCCTTGTTGGCATCAATCGCAAGTAACCAACTAATTATAGAAGTCTTAAATCTCGAAACCATAAAGTGAAGAATAAGTTATTTGTTGGAGAATCTGCAGTGCCCATAAATAATTTACTCTTGGATACTCTCTGACTATGAGAGACTCTAAAAGTTTCCGCCTTTCTAGCCTTTTTCTTCTATTTTCCAGCAAATCATGCAACTTTTTGTTAGTGATACAGTCCATAATCTGGTTTGGTGGCCTGATTCAGACGATTCTCTCTCTGTCAAATGCTGTAATGTGGGACAAACTGCTTGTAGCACTGTCACAATGTTAAAACTTTCAATTCAGCCAATAGAAGTTCATTTCAGTAATTGCACACAACTCTTCTCCTTGAAGTTTAAGGTGTGGTGCAAGGTTATATGTACCTTTTCATAAATGAAATTAGTTTCAGGTCTTGCCTTCTTGATTCTGAAGAATCTTACCACATAGGAGCACAGAAAGGTCTTGCCTTCTTGGATTGTTTTATTTTTTGTTTCACTTGCTAGGGTTATAGTCTTTTATGCTTTTTACTGCCTCTCTCTAAAATTTCCCCTGCATATGACACAATTCATTCTGCTTCGGTTATCGGAGTATATTTGAATTCTCACTTCCAAAATGCAAGTTTCTAGAAATAAATGATCACTTTGTCTTACTCCCTAGAGTTCCACTTTTCTTTTTGGTCCGTCGCCCCGTCCCACTTAAAGAGTTACATTTCCTTTTTGGGCCATCCCGCTTGACCATAATACTCCTACTTTTTGAAAGGAATATATATGGGCCAGGGGACTTTTAAGGAAATTACCCCTTTTCAACCCATTTATTAATCTCCGTGCCTGGGTCAAAGTGTAACTCTTCGTGTGGGTCGGAGGGATAGTAAACAACCTCAGCCGCTTAGTCTAGAGGATATTTGGACCATCAGATATTGATGTGCCTTTCAGAAGCATTATCTAAACTTTCTATGGAGTTGTGAAATGCTACATGCACATTAAATGCATCTGCTTTGAAATTATATAGGTATGGTCCTTTATTTTGGCTTCTCTAATTTCCACCCTTGTATGTTATAATTTGGCTGTACATATTTCCTTGTTGTTTAGCTTGTTTCAGTTGATAAAAAGCTGACCTGGATCATTGCAGATGGAGAAAAGTGCTGCACTCTTTCGGCCAAAATTGATTGTTGCTGGGGCAAGTGCCTACGCACGCCTTTATGATTATGAACGTATCCGCAAGGTGAGAATTCCATGCTTGGTTGCATCTTCATGTTTATTTGTTACTCCATATCAATTTTTGTAAGGTTTAAAATAAGGATATTTCCACTCTGCTGCATCTCACAGGTCTGTAACAAGCAAAAAGCTATAATGTTAGCAGATATGGCACATATCAGTGGGTTGGTTGCAGCTGATGTAATCCCATCACCATTCGAATACGCAGATATTGTGACTACTACAACACACAAGTCACTACGGGGTCCACGTGGAGCTATGATCTTTTTCAGGAAGGGGGTGAAAGAGACTAATAAACAAGGACAAGAAGTAAGTTATACTTCAGACCAGTTGAAAAGATTATAAAAACTTGCTTCTTTTACACCTGATGCTAGTGTGCTTAACATCATTCTTTCTAATTGGTGCTGTTATTTACCTACTTACATACTGTCGTGCTATTATGATTTTGCTTCTACAATGATAGATGAGGAAGGGCCTTGACTGTTCTGAGTTCAAATCACAGGTTATGTATGACTATGAAGACAAAATTAATCAAGCTGTATTCCCAGGACTTCAAGGAGGTCCACACAATCATACCATTACTGCTTTAGCTGTTGCGCTAAAACAGGTTAAAGCTTATCTATAATCGCTGGCGCTCGTCTCCAATAACTTAGTAGTTACTAGCCGGAAACTGCATCTAATTGTTTCCATATTCAAGCTGTTTTGATTTTGACTATTTTGTTATTGTAGGCTAGAACACCAGAGTACAAGGCCTATCAAGAGCAAGTACTAAGTAATTGCTCGAAATTTGCCCAGGTCTTACTCACGACCTTATACTATTTTCGCAATTTCTTTTTACTTGCACATCAATTCCTTGGTTCTAGTGTGATTTTCACTTGTAGTTGTATAGCTCAGTTTGCTTTGCTGGTCTCTTGCAGAGTTTGTCAGAGAGGGGGTATGATCTTGTCTCAGGTGGAACTGACAACCATCTGGTCTTGGTGAATTTAAGAAACAAGGTATTCTGTCCGAAACATTGATGATTATCATTTGAAACTTGGAAGACAGGCAATGCTATGTTGTTTTTTTCTCTTCTTTTAACTAAGATCGTATCAAGTTTTTGATTTCCCTGGAATTTCATTTTTATTCTGGTAAGACGCGTAAAGTGTTGAGGCTGACTTTCATTTTGAATGAAAAGCATTGCTGGAAGCCTGAAAACATCCCTCTGATTGCCTGCAAGAAAATTGGCAATCTAGAAATATCCCTAACAAGTGTATCACGTTGAAGTGTATAAGCTGTATGAGATTATGAGTAGGCCCTCTGAAATGGTATTTTTCATAATGCAAAAGTAATTGTTAATGTACAACTATAATATGTTTCTTGTGTTGTTCGCAATCGATGTTGGAATCTTGAATGCAATAAAACTTGAAAAATTACAGTTTTATAGGAATATGACTTTGAGCTACTTGTCTCTTTTCTTGTTGTTTTGGATGTTTGTCACACAAACAGATCAATTGTTTGTTTTTGGATACAGGATATTGATGGCTCTAGAGTTGAAAAGGTGTTAGAATCAGTACATATTGCCGCCAATAAAAATACTGTTCCAGGAGATGTTTCTGCCATGGTACCTGGTGGCATTCGGATGGGTAAAGTCCTTTCTCATGTTGCACTGGTGAACTCTTGGCGAATAACCTATTCTGACGAAGCTCTTATTATCGGATGATTTAGGAACTCCGGCTCTCACCTCTAGGGGATTTGTTGAGGAGGATTTTGTGAAAGTAGCTGAGGTATTTGATGCTTCAGTGAAGCTCGCCTTGAAGATCAAGGCTGATACAAAAGGTTTGTGATTCTATTCTTACATCTCGTGTCCTAAGTTCATTATCACATTTGGTTAAAAATGAGCATCTTTCTTGGTAAACACACGGGTTTTGAGCAAGCGACTCTCCTGAGGGAGAAAATTTTGGTAGAAAACAGAAAGACAACACAGCTGATTACTGGTTGAGGCCAGTAACTTATTCAAACACCATATCTATATGCTTACTGTGTTATGTTACCATGATGATGCCAGGAACTAAATTGAAGGACTTCGTTGCAACTCTTAATTCAGATGCCAACGTCCAATCTGAGCTTGCAAAGCTTCGGCATGATGTTGAGGAGTATGCAAAACAGTTTCCTACTATTGGTTTCGAGAAGGAAACCATGAAATACAAGAACTGATTGAAGGCTATGACATGAATATGACACTTCTATATGCAGCTGATCTTCAAGTTATGGTCCTCTAATCATAGAACTGAGAACATTGATTGGCTTGAGGTCGTAATGATACTCTGACTTTTCGTCCATGCTCTTGGCTTGTCTTTCAAGCGCCAGGTGAAGTTAGATTCAGGTTTAGATGTTAGGTTTATAGCCATGCGGCCACAGTTACTGAACGGAAAAGTTGATAGTCATGAATAAATTTCTATCTGGTTTTTGCATTTTGTTCCACTTGGTTGGACTTTGTACTTGGAGCGGTATGGCCTCTGAATATCAGTAATTCTCGTCCCTTCTTTCTGTCACATCTAATTTTCAGGCTTAGTATTTTCTTTTTTTATCTTTAATCTTTTCTACTGTGCCAGTATTTTCCTTAAGTCCCATTTAGGGAACTTCTTAAATCTAGCTATTTCATCCTCTTGTTATTAACCTGTTTCTTGTGATATAATCTCCATATCAATACCTCAACTCATCCTCCATGTTTTGGTTCGAATCTCACCGTCGTAGCTATGGGTTGGGGACAATTTTACTTCCTGCACCCCTTCGCAGAGGATCCCTGAGCTTTGATCCTAACATAGGTGCGATGGGGTCCTCCTTTCATAACTCCATTAGCAGAGGATCACTGAGCTTCGGTTCTGATAGTGCAAGGGGTTCTTTCGAGTTCAGATTTTTTGTTCCAAGTAATAATATCTCATTTTATGACATCACTTGGAACAAAAAATTCGGTTCTTTCGAACACACGTATTAGACACAATCTTCCCCATTAGAAGGGAAGTGTTTGTATTAAGGCTTAAAGACAACGTAAAAGATGTCTTCTTCTTTCCAACTACACCCGCAATTGTAAGGTTCAAATTATGAAGTTGACATGATAGGTATTTAATTTTAAATTTTTTATGGGGATCATTATTATTTTTTTAATTTTTTCACTTTAATCATTAAAATTTTATGCATCAAAAATCACTATGAATGTGTTTGGACGATTTTTTTGTGCATTTTTGGAAGAAGTTGATCTTGAAAAATTTGTTGATTATATATTTTTGAAATACCAAAAATGCCCTTGTAAGAGAAAGGAGGGAGGAGAGAGAAAAATTGCATTAGGAAGAGAAAATGAGAAGAAAGGACATATAAAAATTGTATTGTGAAGAGAAAAATGATAAAAGAGTAGAGAGAAAAGTGATATTAGAAAGAGAAAAATGAGGAAAGAGAAAATTTGTATTAAAAAAAAAGAAACAAAAGGGAAAATAAAGTAAAAAAATATAGAATAATAGGAGTATGATATAATAAGTTATATATATATATTTTGTGGTAAAACATAAAATAAGAACAAAAATGTAAAAAAAAACACATGTCCAACCACATCCAATATATCGAATTTCTAACTTAAGCTAGGGCAATAGGCCATATTGAATTTGATACTATCACTGGGAGGGATTCTTAGGGTGAGTGGAATGTCTTAAACTAAGGAGTTATTTGGTTGGGATATGAGATTGGGAGTATAAATAATATAATTAATAAGATTTTTACTAATAATATCATCTTTTATTTAAATATTAATAATAAAGATAAATGAGGTATTAGTGCCTAACTTAAATTTATTATTATTAATTAATAATTATTATAAATGATTACCAAACATCCTTTTAAATTTACTAATAAATTAGTTGTACTATCCCTATCAAGTAAGGAATCATTTGATAAGGGGTATGAGATTAGGGGTTTAAATAGTATAATTAATGATATTACTAATCAAACTCTAATAATCCATTTATACATTAATAAAATGTTTTAATAAATATTAAACCTAACTACAATTTACTAAAAAAAAATATTTGATTAATAAAATCTTCGACCCAGATTTCTCCCTTTCCTCCATTGTTCATTTTTTTCCCATGGCTCGTACTGCTCCGATTGCATTGGCAATGGAGTAAGAAAAAAACAAAAAGCCTTCATTACTTTATTATTGAGCAAACTTCCAACTGTTGATATTTAAATATATGAGCAAACTTCCTAATTGCTCATAAAATTTTTAATGAAATAAATTGATTTATTCAAATATCTTTCAATTTATTTGGAAAGAACAAGTTTTTAAAAGTTGAATGGAGGAAAGGGAGGATTCTGCTGTGAAAGATTTTAGTAACCCAATCAATGATTTTTTTTTGAGTAAATTTGAAACAATGGTGTTAATATGATTGTTTCAATTTAAAGTGAAGGAGCAGTACG
>JAOTQG010118141.1:0-11039 GCA_025631175.1 Iris virginica | reverse complement strand
GGCGTCAGGACGCCAAACGCTGGGACGCTATATTGGCGTCAGGACGTCAGCACGTGGCTGTTTTGTATTGGATGAAAGTTAATGGGAGTCTTGGAAATGAGGCTGGGGTTTCAAAGACCCCTCTCCAAACTTTCCCCAAAAATTTTCTACCCCAATGCGGAAGTCTGGAAAAGAGAGTCCTGAGACTCTCTCTCAGACTCTTATTTTCTCCGCGTTGGAGATGCCCTAATATCAGATGGTAATTTGAGACTCAATAAACCCACGAGTTTAATAAATTTGTAAAGTTAATTTATTTAAAAGAGTGATAATTAATAGATTTGAGATTAATATTATAAATTTAATGAATTGATAGTATTTATATTGTACTATAATTAGATTAGTAGTAATAATTATTAATTTTACTATTAATATTAACCCTTATGATTTTCTTTTAACAATATTAAATTATAATAATTATGAAATGAGGATAATTGAGTCTTAACATGATTTGCGTATCATTTTCACCTCAAATTTAAGTCATTAATCTCTTCACAAATAAATCATAAATTGAGGGAAAATGTGTATTATTCTCATTTTTCCAAATAAATTATTTAACTATTTCATTCTCCAACAATGATCACAATTATTATTCCCATCTGCAAGTAAATCTTTAGTAATGTTTTAAAGTGTTTTATTATTGATGATATGATATAAAATAATATTTGAAGTATTTAATTTGAATTTAAATATCGAAAATGCCCATCGTTGATGCTCCCCTCCCCTCCCCCCTCTAATCCAAATAGAAAAATCCTTATCTTTAATGCTTTTTCTAAAAAGGGTTTTTTTAAGAATTAAAGGAAATAATCTACAATTAATAAGAAAAAGGAAACAATTATAATTGTAAAATTAAAAAGCATTAAATTGAGAGCACAAAAAATCAACTCTTTTTATTATTATCTATAATATAAATTCAAGTTATTTTTACTGTTCAAGCAACTGTTCCTTAAATGACCACTTCAACAGTAACAATCAAGTTGCAGCAAAACACCTTCAATTGGGCCCCTACTGAATTCACCGACAACATCTGTCTTTGGTTCTTTTTTTTTTTTTTTTTCTTTTCAATTTACTCTATCGTTTTTTTATTTAATTTTGAAACTTACAAATTTTTATGAATTTAATTAAAATATTTTATTATTTAGAATCGTTATATTTTTAATTTTTTTTTACAATTTTATAATTAATTTATTTTAGCTTGCCCTCGGGCACGGGCACATACACTAGTTATTATTATTATTATGACACGTTTGATAGGGTTCACTAATGAAGTATAGTATTATTAGTGATTTTTTATAGATGTTTGGTAGCTATTTAGCTAAATTATTATTAATACTAGTAAATCCGGATAAGCCACTTATACCCTCATTTACTCTTATTAATAATACCTTGGTGGAGGTGGTATTATTTATACTTCGTATAAATAAAATGCAAAAATCTAATTTTAATAATAAATTATGTTAATATTGTATTAATAATTGTGCTACCAAATATCAAATTATTATTAATTATTATTAATTATTATTAGTAATTTCACTAATAGTAACCTTATTAATGATACTACTTATACATCCTAATCCCATAACCCTTGCCACACGTTTAGAGTATAAAAGTACGAAAGAAAAATCAAGTCAGAGCAATACACGTGACCAACTAACACGTATTAAAACCGATAAAAGAATAACACGTGGAAGAGTGACAAAACAACGGCTCAGTCACGGACTCCGGTCGTCTACTCTCATCAGTACCCAAAGTTAAATAGCTGCAGGAAAGCAGAGCTCAAGCATTCTTCAGTAATGGCGTCTTCTTCTAGGTTTTGGATCAATGCTTTCTTCCTCTCCCTCATCGCTACGTCGTCGTTTTTAACCGTGAAATCATCTGAGGAAGAGTCTTCCTCTTCTTCTTCTTCTTCAGAGGCGAAAGAGTTTGTACTGACGCTGGATGACTCCAACTTCGCTGATACTATAAGCAAGCACGATTTCATCGTCGTCGAGTTCTACGCCCCTTGGTAATTCTCCCAAAATCCTAATTTCTGCTTCTGTCGACTTCAACCTTGTCTATCTGGTGTCAATTTGATTGTATTAGTTTTGGCTATGCTTTATTCGATGATGTCATTTGTTATGTTTGCTGCCAAATACACACTGAATTTTGTTCCAGTGTAAATGAACTTTTGCCTCTCTGTGTATGTATGTTTATGTCTCCAGATTTGATTTTTCTTTTGTTTTTTATATTAGACATATTAAATATTTTGAGGATTCGTCTGATTTTGATTGCAATTGCCATTTTATGCCGAAGTTTGCTAGTGAAGGATATTCCATTGCTCATACAGCCACGGGGGATCTGATTGATAAATTTAGGTATTTGCTTACTATAAAAATTCACCTAGTTAAATGGATCAACGGAGCACATTGCACTTTTCTCCTCTTTAACTATATAAATGGGTAATCTGCGCCAATTATACTTTGACCTCTTTTATTGAAGTTTACTATTGGCCAGTGATACATTGGTTGGTGGCTTTAATATTTTGACAATCACAGGATTTTTTTACTTGTTTAAGCAGATGTTGGATTTCCTTGAATCCTTTATGTTTTGTAATATTTTTTATTGAATTGTATTATTGATTGATGGATTGATGTTAGCAAGTCTAGGCATCTGTCAGAATTGCATGTCATTTGTTTTCCTGGTACTTGCAGTTGCACTCTTGCAGAATTTTTAAAATTGTAGATAAGCTACTTATGTTGACAAAGAATGAAAAAGATTTGTGTATGTGGTAGTCTTTAATTTTTAAATATTATTATTTAAAGTTCAACTAAAGTAAAATATAAACCCCTCTCGTAATTTGGTATCTGTTTTCAGATTTTGATAGGAAACCTCTGGTAATTACACTGTTAACTGTTCATTAGATAGTGCTCTATAAGTTGCGCATGCAGAGTGCCTTTAGTGAAGGCACACTCTCATTTGTTATCTGTATGCCTCTTTGTTGGCATGTGGATTGCAACCTTGCATTCTCTCCAAAGAAGTCCTATACACCTTAGAAGGAACTTTAAGTTTTGGAAAATAGTAGGGTTCCCTTCCTTCTCATCGATTCAATGCTATCATTGATCTGCAGATTGAGATTTGAATCATAAGAAAAAGATAATGGGCTGTACTTTTGTTTCCAGTTGGGTGTATGCATATAGACTTCTACAACGGCAGGATTTGAACAGCGCATTAAATTATGTTACAAATTGATTGTTCATGTTTTGATGTATCTGACGTCAATTGTTTTCTGTGACTTTTGTTGCATTTTAATTAATTGGTGGGGTAAAATGTTATGTAGTTTTTAATAGTATTGTACTTTTTTTTGTTACAGGTGTGGTCACTGCAAGAAGCTTGCTCCCGAGGTAGTATTAAGTTTTGAACGTGACTTACTTCAAGATCAATTAATAGTGCCTTTAGGTATATTAGATATGGTTTATTTGCTGACAACATGTACTCTGATATGCAGTATGAGAAAGCTGCTTCTATATTGAGTAGCCACGACCCTCCAGTAGTTCTAGCAAAAGTTGATGCTAATGAGGAGAAGAACAAAGATCTTGCCAGTAAGTACGACATTAAGGGATTTCCCACTATTAAGATCTTGAGAGATGGAGGGAAAATTGTTCAAGAATACAAAGGACCTCGGGAAGCAGATGGTATAGTTGCTTATTTGAAGAAACAGAGTGGACCAGCTTCTGCTGAAATAAAATCCATGGAAGCTGCTGCTAGTCTTCTTGAGGGGAACAAAGTTCTTATCGTATGTCCCATTTGAAGTTCTGTTTCTCCTTATCATCCTTATCGTTTGGTGGTTTAATGATATGACGAGCTCATGTTTTAATAGGTTGGAGTGTTCCCAGAATTTTCTGGAGAGAAGTTCAATAATTTTTCTGCTTTAGCTCAGAAATTGCGATCTGATTATGACTTTGGCCACACTTTGGATGCAAAACTCTTACCAAGAGGTGATTCATCGGTGTCTGGTCCTGTTGTAAGATTGTTCAAGCCCTTTGACGAGCTCGTTATAGATTTCCAGGTCAGTTACAATGTTGCATCCGCTACCCTGATTACTGGTGCACTATATTTCATACACCTATGACTTCAAGGTCAGTAAGTGCCTATTCTAAGTATCATGTCCCTGCAGGATTTCTCTCTGGACGATGTAGAGAAATTTATTGAGGAAGCAAGCATTCCAATAGTAACTCTTTTTGACAAAGATCCGAGCAATCATCCATATGTTATCAAATTCTTCAACAGTGCAAATTCAAAGGTGAACAGAGAAAATTATTCTCTTTTTCTATTGACTTCCTCTTGCATGTAATATAAGTATGCGGATACAGATAGCAATTTACCCCTTTTAAATTTCCACCTGAAAGCTATAGAAATTAACTGGATACTTGGAAACTGCCTTGGGAATTTTTTTTTCCCCTCTACATATGCTTTATGTGGGGATATTCGGTACATCGCGAGGTTCAGAATAATGTTGGGTGGATAACAATTTATCTTTTTGGTCATATTTTCCTCTCCCCAAGTCTTTGATGAAATACGCTTGCACATGGCCTTTTCTGAATCTTATATTTGAGTTGTTTCCGTTGTTCTTGTTGAGTAGTATTGCTTTTTAATGTTAAATTTTGGAAACGATATGCCAACTTCTCATTATACTTCGCCAATGTACTCTCTTGTACTTGTAGTTCAAATAATTTGATTCAGAATCTTTGCATTTAGGTATATGATTGCTTCACCTTGAAATATCCTGACATATCAGAATATAGAGTTTTACATACTCCGCTTTTTACTCTCTCATATATGCACCTCCGTTAAGGATAATCTCCTAGTTGTTTCTGTTTTCTGTTAAGCCTTATGTCACTAATAAGGGTTGTTGGAACTGGTAGGCCATGCTGTTTTTGAACTTCAGCAGTGAGCTCGTTGAAGCTTTTAAATCAAAATACCATGATGTTGCTAAGCAGTACAAGGGAAAGGGGATTAGTTTTCTTATAGGAGACCTTGAGGCCAGTCAAGGTGCTTTTCAGGTTTGTAAATTTGTTCCTATTTTGCGAGTATTGAGTACATGTAAAAGATATGCTGACATTTTACTTCATTGATTTGAACAAACAGTATTTTGGACTAAAAGACAACCAGGTTCCCCTCATAGTGATACAGACCACTGATGGTCAGAAATATCTCAAAGCAAATCTGGAGCCTGACCATATTGAGTCATGGTTGAAGGAGTTCACGGTAGATTTTTCCAGTCTCATGCGTTTGTTTTTTCTTTTTCGTATTTGTTGTTAAGGATTACTAGATTTGGCAATTTCCTGTTTCGTGCAAGTATATACTACTTTATCTTTTGATATAAACACTTTACTAATAGTTGCATCTGCTTTATACGCTACTCATCAACTCAACTCAGTCTTTGACCCAATTATGTTGGGTCAGCTAATGATGATCTTACTGATGCTTCGCTAGCTGTCATCCTAACTGACAGAACTCTCCTTTATCCGTGCTTGGGACCGGCTATGTCGTGATATGAGTCTAAGCACTTAACAAGCAGAGTTATTGAAACTATCGTTTATTTATAAATCTAAATTAGAACTGACTGGATTGCATAAATGCAGGATGGCAATGTAGTGCCTTACAAGAAGTCTCAACCTATTCCAGAAGTCAATGATGAACCTGTAAAGGTGGTGGTTGCTGAAACCTTGCAGGACATTGTTTTCAACTCTGGAAAAAACGGTTAGTATATACACCGGGATTACCAGTTGTTTCTTCTTCTTTGCACACGCACACACAAGAATAGGGTTGAAGACATGTTAATTTCTTAAATGCCCATCAACATGAGTCACGTGTTTATCAGTAAAAAAAGGTATATTGTCAGATGGGATGACCGAAAAGGAAAATGGTCGATACAAAAAAGGAAAGTGTCCCTTTTCAAGTAGAAAGGAGGTAGTAATAATTATTCTAGGTCGTGGGAGTTGGTTTCACAATTGA
The DNA here is from genome assembly GCA_025631175.1 of Iris virginica. Classification (NCBI taxonomy): domain Eukaryota; kingdom Viridiplantae; phylum Streptophyta; class Magnoliopsida; order Asparagales; family Iridaceae; genus Iris; species Iris virginica. The sequence goes on along the minus strand of JAOTQG010118141.1, from coordinate 5,009 downwards.
AGGCTCATGAATTTCCTCTGAAGGAATCATCAGGGGGATGAGAGCCCATATCATAACTGCTCGTTAGGATACTATTATGGTGTGGATGCTGTCTTCACTTTTCTCCTTTTGTTTGAGGATTTATTATTGTTTTTCCTGATTAAACAACTGAAAGCTATATTGTTTTTCTTTTTGCAGTTCTAATAGAGTTCTACGCACCTTGGTGTGGGCACTGCAAAAAGTTGGCTCCTATCTTGGATGAAGTTGCTGTCTCATTTGAAAGTGATGCTGATGTTGTCATTGCAAAGATTGTAAGAAATCTAATTTCAATCTCTCATTTAAGAGACATATCGTGGTATTTAATGTGTGTTCATGCTCAACCCTGGTTTACAATGCAACACCAAGTTTAGTGCTAAAACGAGGTAAAGTATTGGTGCATCTCGATGATACAATCAGCTGTATCAAGTGAGCCCAACAAACCATGGACCAATGTGCCCTCACTAGTTGGTTTCCAAATAAGGGAAACTTGGTGGCTAGCAAGTTCAGTTATGAGCATCTGTCGTTTTTGAGATGCATCCTCATTTTATTTGGCTACTATAGGATGATTACCCGGACAGTTGGATAAGACTTTAGTGTATCTGAATGAATGTCCTCAAGAAGTTGGCATTCTACTTTGAAAACCTTAGTCTATATGCAAACACTTGGAGTCTAGTGAACTGGCAGAAGTAATCCGACAATGCAATTCCATGGCAAGCACGTCCTGCATAACTTGAAGTGCCTCAAAATTTCCCCTTAGCTATTTTTGCATGCAAAACACCGGCTTGCAGAAGTCCTGGTCATGTAAGCTATTGACCACTGGTTGATAGAACTTGGGCAAACTTGGAATTAAGTTGAGATGCATTTTTGTATGCTGCTGCCTAATTTGCTTCTTTGTTTCTCGCTTCTTTCTCTTCACACTTGTATCTGGTTGCTACACTAGCTTGTAAAATCTTGCCTGTACGAGCATATCCGTTTCTTGTGGATTGCTGGTTGATTTGCTTTTTTATTGCTCATCTGCACTTCTTTTGACCCATTAAATCCATGAAGCTCCACCTGTACCCTAGGGCTTGTAACTTCATTTAAGTGGATGTATGCGCTCTTTGAGTACTACAATTTGTGATTGATCTTCCTTGTTTCTACTTTCAAGGATGCTACGGAGAATGATATCTCACAAGAAACATTTGAAGTCAAAGGATATCCAACATTGTATTTCAAGTCAGCAAGTGGAAATATCTCGCAGTATAATGGAGGCAGGAGCAAGGAAGAAATTATAGATTATATTCAACAGAATCGTGATGAACCCACTCAGAAAAGTTCGGCAAAACAAGAGCTGTAGGTAAGTTCCAATGTCCATGGCAATTCTTGATTGTTGGATTTTCGGATATAGTAAGCATAGTGTGTTTAGGTCTGCTTATTGCTTTACTCCATAGTGGAAATATTACCATCACTTAGGAGCGTCACAAAATGGCTTCCGTTGCCAGTATGTTAGGGTTGATATTGAGTTCGTTTATTTTCAGGAAGAGAGCTTCATGACTGTGAAGAAGACTCGAAGATGACAGTTGGGAGAGGGGGTTTTACAACACTCTGAACTTTGTTTCTATACAAGCCTTGGTCTATTTATCTCGCCTCTAGAGGTGCTTAGTTACAGTGATCGCCAGTTTGGGATGAATTTACTTCAAAATGTACCAGTTTTGTGACTTTACGAACCTTTGTACTATATATAAGGTACTTCGAGTTATATATATATCCTTCCCATGGCGAGTTAAATTGCCGCTGTTTGCCAAAGTGATATAAATGTATTGTTGTTTTACACCCAGGAGTGTGTGTGTGTGTGTGTGTTTAATGCAGTTTGGAAATGAACAAATATAAACATGAGAGAGTTGAGGAACAAGCTAGTTATAAACTCCCAACATAGCCACACAGAATACAACTGACATCCAACATTCTAGTGGTTCGTTCTTATTCCTTTCTACAAAACTAGTCTTAGGCAGCTGGGGGTGCCAATACAACTTGGCCTCTTAATGATGATTCTGAGCAACACCATCACCATGCTTCTTGTCATCAAGCTCAAGCTGCTTTCCCCAGTCATGGAGCCTCAGATGCAACTCTGCAGCAGCAATCAAGAAGTGAAGTGCCTGGTTTGGCGACAAAATCTCGGTCACCCCTTTGAGCGTTCTCAGCCTTAGAACATCGGCACCCCTTACTATCCTCTTCAGCCCCTCTTCCTTTGGCATGAGAGTGGTCTTGAGTCGCTGCTTTTGCTTGTCATCCATTTCAACCTCGTCCTTGTAATCACCTGTGCCATTTGCTTTGCCCATCAACTCGGTCACCTCGTGACTCAGTTTAACCATGTCCATGTCGGCGACTGTTTCTTGGTATCTTGCCATCTCCTCGGTTATTTGCCTCTCCTGTGCGATAGTCTTCTTCTGCAACTGGTCGACCAGACCAAGATGAACTGGGCCTAAGCTTGCCATATCATCCGCCGGAGAACTGCTTCCCTGCTGATCAGAGCAGGCCTGTTTGAGCACCGCCTCCAGCTGCAACCCTGCTTTAGAATAGAGTAGGTGGAAGGCCATAGAGGGTCTCCACCCTCCAATCCACTGGAAAGAGTTCTCGAGATCAGTCATCCAAGGAGGTGCGAGCATGGTGATTACATCCTTCTGCACCCAGTGTGACTTGACCTTGTAGTACTCCTCGTAGTGACCAATCACCTGGTGGACCAAACCGCTCACAGAAGAGTCCGGCGGCGTCGTGGTGGCGGTGGGTGTTTTAGCTGCGGAGACGAGCTCCCTGAGATATTGGCTTTGCTCGACGGTCCATTTCTCAAAGAAGTCATGGAAGTTCCCTTGCAGGGAAACACCCTCATTTTGAGTTGCCATGTTGGTATGGTATGCAGTATGCATGCATAGGAAGCCATATATATATATATATATATATATATATATATAGATGGTGTATATAAATATATATATACACAAATACACTTGTCGTCCTCATGTCATGATGACTAGAATCGAGTCGATCGACATTAGGCATCAATGTTTGGCATTATACTCTACTATGGCCAAGCCTTTAGGACGGTAAGGACTTATCGTTTTTCTGTACCCTCTCTTTCCATTTTTTTTTCTTTTTCATTTATTTATTAAGATTCAAGGGACATAAACATTGTCTCCATCCACCCTTATTATTTACTACTCCATCCGATTTCATTTAAATATTCATGATATCGATATTTTATGAGGAGAAAAAACATGGTTTTCAAACTACTTAAATTGAAAGAAAAAAAAATTAATGTGGTTACTTGTATTGATTATGTCTATTACTAAGCAAGATTTAAAGCTAAAAATGTATTTTTAATAAGATATAATTTCTTTTAATAGTTCATCTTCAACAAAATTCGAACCTTCCATTTAAAAGGTAATGGACATCGTTGGACTAAGGGGGAACTAAGGGGTGGCTCAGTGGTAGAGTTGGACTTTATAGTGTATAAGGTCTCAGGTTCGATCCCTTTCCATGCCTCCTTGGGACTCCAAAAAAAAAAAAAAAAACATCGTTGGACTAAGTGATCATTCATGAGAGAGAGAGAGAGAGAGAGAGAGAGAGAGGACGAGACTGTAGGCTCGGTTGGAATCAAGTTGAAAGTGCAAATAACTTGCGCACAAAGAGAGAGAATGGAAGGATACGGGATTACAAGTCAGAGGAAGTATCTTAGGGGCTAAGGTTTCCAAACTTTTAGATTCTCGGTACATTACTAATAATGTGTTTGGTTGGAGGGTAATTAGAGCGGTGAAAAATGAGAAGGAGAAATTGGAAGGATATATTTATTTTCATTAATTTGGTAGAAATAAAAATAAGAGAGAGGAAAAAACGAAGAAAAATAAAAAAAAACCTCCTATTTGATAAAAAAATTACGTCCTAAAATGAAGTGAAAATGGAAGAGAAAAGTGAAATCAAGAGTTTAATCATTTTAAAAGCATTTTGTACTTTTCATATTTTATCAAACAAGCGAAAACGAAATTTTTTCTTTTCCTTTTGTTGAACCAAACAATCGAAGAAAAAAAAATTACTTTTTCCCTTTTAAAATTAAAACAAAACACTTTTATTTTTCATCCCGTCTATTTTTCAATCCTCCGAAAAGAACCATAATGTACCCACACTATCCTATTCATCAAAGAAATATCTTTCAAAAGTTAAACCATGCATCTTCAATTCTTCACCATTTGCATGTCCATGAGATTTTTGGCTCTACCAAGAAAATTAACATGACTTGACCAAAAAACTCCATTTTTGAATACTAGTAGTCGCACCCACCCGTTCATCATCGGGTAGTTATTTACAATAAATCTTACGTCGTTGGATGTTAAGATTCACGTCACCATGTTAACTTATCATTATTTTTTATTTTTATATTTTTATAAGTGCCATCATTTTATCTTTATCTCTTTTTTACTTTTTTTACTTTAATCATTACAAAACATCACGTAAAATCATCAAAAATTAACTTACAGACCTGAACCTTGAATGTTGAGAAAAGTAGGCGTACCTTGCTTGCATGGCTGCCACCACCTGCTTGTTTACGGAATAGCCCGTCGGGGCAGCAGTTAGTATATGGAGTGTCTAAACACTCTTTGCTAGTAGCGTCCATAATGTACATGACATCTAATTCCATCAGAAAAGGTAGCCATAGGCTTTGAACCATCCTTAGTGGTATACCATCGGATATGCATGCTTACTAGTATGCAAAATGTCTTGAACTGTTCGCCTTTAATTACATACCAAGACAATGGTTCCCACACAATTAGACAATCTTTCCATTGTTCTATATAACGTGATCATATGTCCCTTGATCACTTTCCTCCTGTCTTCATGAGTGCTTCAGAGAATTCAGCCTTTCAATTCTCTTAGAACCGGCTCAGTTCCACTCATATAGGTAAGCTCATTGAGGTACCTTGCCATACCTGAGCTTATTAAGAGTTACCTCATCCTTACAC
>JAOTQG010118130.1:0-11040 GCA_025631175.1 Iris virginica | reverse complement strand
GGTTCCTCATTTGAATCAAAAGGGTGTAGTACACTCCCACCGCTCCATATTCATCGTCGCCGTTGATTCCTTCTACAGATCTGGAGCTTCAAAGCTTGGGTTCAGATCTGGGTTTATCAAAAGGGTGTAGTACACTCAAATCTCAGATCTCGTTTCTGAGATTTCTTAGTCTTCTGCCGGTGTCTCTCTCTCTCATCTCGCCGGTGTCTCTCCCTCTCATCTCGCCGGTGTCTCTCTCTCTCATCTCAACTCCCCAATCTTCATAACTCTCCAACAACTCCAAGCCCAGCAAACATCCAAACCAAACCTGACCGCGAGGGTTCTGATATGGGCGATGGCGAGAGAGAGAAGCTGCGGGCCGGTTAGAACAGATCTGGATGGCGGCTCTCAACCCTCGGCTATCTTTTTCGAGAGATCTGATGAGTCAAGTTGCTGATGATGATGATCGACGAGGAGGAGGTTCAGATCTGCGCGTTCGGCGATTGAGATCTGCGCGTTGGCGATTCCCGTTCTCTCGGTCTCTTCAATTGACGGTTGAGTTTGGTCGGAGATGGAGGGTAAGGATGCTTTCCGGCAATGGAAGAAGGGGGAAGAAGGGCAGATCTGAAGTGGAGGTTGCTATTGTTGCTGTGATTTGGTGGTCATTGCAGGCGTAGTAGCACTGGTTTTTGGTCCCAAGAAGTTGCCCGAGGTTGGCTGCAGCATCAGCAAGAGTTGTTGTTCTTGCTGTGATTTCTGAAAGAAAAAAAAAGTTGTTGTTCTTGCTGTGATGAGCCTGGGTTCTTGTTCCTGCTACTGGGTTTTTGTTTCTTTTGTTTAAAGTTCTTGTTCAAATCTGGATTTTTTTTTGCTACTGAGATCTGAGTAGATTCTTTTAATTTTTCCGATGAATCTGGATTTTTTTTTGCTTTTTCCGGCCAAAAATAGAGAGGAGGTAAGGGAGAGAAGGATATTTTTGTCATTTGATACATTTAACGGTCAAAATTAACGGTTGACTAACGGAAGGACCATCCATGAGACGTTTTTTCAAACTTTGGTCATCTATAAAACGTTTCTAACCTTAGGGACTATTCATGAAAACGGTCAAAGTTCAGGGACCATTTATGAAATTATCCCTATACAAATATAGCCGTGTCTGATACTCGGGTGCTCTAACATTCAAAAGTAGGGTTTCTAAGAAGACATCGAGGGTTTTGCTTCATGAAAAGTTAACCAATTTACCATATTTCATTAACGAATGAAGATATGTTTAGCAAAGGTAATAATAATATGATTATCGAGCCTCTTAGAAGTACCTATATTAATTAATGTTTATATGTTTATTTAGATATTATATGTATGTAGGTTGGTGTCCTTGGCTCTTGTATTTTTCACGTTACCGTGTCTGATACCACGTCTATTAATCATTGCTGTGTTCCTGCTGTTGAAGGAATTTAATCGGTATTTCTTAGCGGGTTTGATGTTCTCCTTTTAACTGATTGATCCAAAACTAACACTGTTAATGCAGAAGATGTAAATGAGGAACGGGCTGACTTGAAAATATTATTTGATGACATCTCCCGCATCTGCTGTGAACCCCAAGTAGGTTCATTTGCTTTCTTTTGAGACTTTTTGTGGAGTTGTTTTCAGAAAAAGGTAACTAACTTTTGATTGATTGCAGCGTGTAACAAGGAGTAACACAGGCGAAGAGAAGCAGTATAAGGCATTGGAAAGTGCAGTGAAGAGGCTAAAATATGAAAATGAACAGCTTAAATCTGACAAGATGTTATCACTGTCGACAGAGAATGAGTTTGTCTGGAACCAGTTAAATAAGGTGGAAACAGACTTGAATGAACAGATTAGGAGGAAATGCGATGAAGTTACTTGTGCTAATGAGAAGATACAGAATCTTCTCGCTGGTATGGGACAATTAGAATCTTTGAGCATAGAAAAGGATAATACGATATTATCATTGAAAGGTGACTTGGCTAAGCTGGAATCGGAATCAATCAAAAAGAGCAAAGAAATTTCTAGACTCTCCAGGGAATTGGTGCTGTTACAAAAGTCAAGGAATGATTCTGCTACACCTGTATTACGACGCTGTATAGTAGAATCAGGACAATCTAGCCTTGGGGGCAAGAACGGTGGTCTTGATGGTTCAAATGTAACCGTGAAAAAAGACTTGCTTGGTTCTCGAATCATTGAAAAGGTAACCATGATCTATATACACTTATTAATTTGGTAGATGTATTTATATTTGTGCATCTAGTACAGCTAAGTGGAAGGTGAATTATTTGCCCACCAGGGAGATACTGCAATAATTTTTTCTGTAAGATTGGTAAATAACAAAGTTGTTACATTCAAAAATTATATTATCTTCTATAAGGTTGATTTACTTTGACTGTGTAGTGTTTGTTGGTTTTTCTGCCCAAAGAAAATTAATTGGAACTTTTGATGTCGCCTAAATAAAGAGGCCTGCATGGGAGTTTGATGTATGATACCCTCTTTGGAGGGGACAGTTGATCGCTTGTTTCCTTTATAGATGAAATCTTTGGCGATGGAGGGAAAGTCAAATGTTCTTGTAGATTGTAAGGGAGGCAGGGTTAGGGTTATTGTGGATAGATGTGTACGATTAGTGGAGGGAGGTTTTGATGCATCATTGGCTTAGTTCATATAACCCTTTGGCTTCGTTGCTCGTACAGCTATGCACAAGGATTATTTTATCAAGGCAATGGAACTTCTATTGTAATTGAATTTCTTCCTGTCAAATTTCGCTGATTCTCTTGTTCAAAATAGAGGGTGGATGTATTACATATGGTATAGAAAAAATATCCATGTAAGATATAGATAAAATTTCCATGCCCATACGTTGTCGCAATTCAGTTCTTGCACATAGATTTTAGGCTAGCACCAATTTGTTGGTTTTCTAGTGTTTCAACTATGATGCTTGCTGTAATCAGAGCAAATCCACTTGGTCTTGTCACTCTCTTGTTCTTGTGGCGTTCTTTCTTTCTGGTTTGATGACAATCTTAACACACTACTTTGTCTTGACAGGGATCTAGACAGTTGAAGAGAAAGGCGGACCAGGTTGCTTCCACTTCAGAAACCCCGAAGTTGTTTACTTCGAGGTTCAAGGTCCCTAAATTGAAGAATTCACCTTCCCAGTAGTTTGACCTAGCTCTCAGTATTCTTACAAGCCATTCTTTCAAAGGAGGAGCGTATACCTGCTATGTGTATATTTCGGATTATTTTGTCTTCACTGATAGGCTCTATTAAACAATATTGAGTTCATTGTTGTTTGTTAGGCTGTTGTTACCCTTATATGTATTGTAATATTAGTATTAAGTTAAACTGTAAAGAAGAAAGGTACACTGTGTTTAGCTTTTGATTGAGTTTGGATGGCTAACATTGTTTCCAATTGAATCCATTGTCATTCGAGTCTACTGAATGCCTATTTGCAATATCTTGTTTTTGTGTGTGAATTGGGATAGAACCATTACTCCAAATCATCTGAAATGTCGAGCCGGCCCTTGAAAAATATGGTGCTCCAAAATAAGAGACCGGGATCTAGTGTTCCATCTAACGTTCTTTCACATACTTCAGTGGCCAAAAGAGCCCAGGGTAATAAGAGCACCCAAAAAAGAGGGAAACAAGGCTTATCTAGCCAAGCAGCATGATAGCTTCTCTAATCACCAAGGATAGCAGGTGTGTTGATAGGAATGACAAAGTCCATCCATATAAAGTTGACTTTGATGAGTCTGTAAAGCAACATCTTTCTTCACTACTAAAGCTAGAAGTATATTACATCAGATTACAAATAGGGGAAATAAAAGTTCCCTGTCGAAATTCTGCAGTCCTACAGGTAAAGTCAGTTAGTTCTCCGAACCATCTCCAGCTCCTTCTTCAGCCAACTTCTTCTTTTCTTGTTCCTCTGCCAAAAAATACAAATGTAATGTCAATCAGAATTTTATCCTGTCTGAATATAGATTTACCTCTGATACTGGAAAAAATCATCAAATTTTGCAATGGTTTACTTCAATGGTAATTAAATAGGCGTTAAACATTTTATTTCAAAATTAACCCTTCTTTTGGGATGTACATTAGGACATGTGCATGAAGACAAACTTGACATCCGAATATGTTGGTGTTTTTATATTTTATTTTAATACCACTGTCAGAAATTACAGATTACTAATTTTGAAATAGATTACACTCATAAACACCTCCATACACTTGAAGAGATACCACAACTCTCAAGAGCCAATTACATACACCTGATTCGCATTTCAAGAGCATCAATATCTTTTCAAATAAAAAAACACTCCAACCCCAGATATTCAGAGCTCCCACATTCAAGATTTCTAAGGCATCCACTCTGTTTCTATTCCTATTCCTATTCCCTAATGATACTCTGTCAATTGGAATGCAGCACCTACAACACACCCTTGCAACCCACAGCCTTGATACTATTCACCAACCAACACCCTGGACTACTCGGTCTCTTGTTCAAATTCCACCAAACATGTCTCCACCACCACCGTCACCCTTCAACTGTCATTTAGAACTGTTCTATACCACCAGAAACTGCTCACGCCATTTTCAAAAATTGCACTGATGTTGTTTACAAGAGGTTAAAGCAACGGTTAATAAATGATGCGAGCAAGCAGAATGAAACTTTGGAGCCTTTAACCGTGAGTCGTCGGTCTTCTGGAGTCTTTTACTCTGTTTACTTTTTCATTTTCAAGCATTACAGGTTAGTTTAAAATAAGTCTACACCAACTAGTTAGAGAACAACTGTTTCCGGAGTTTCAATTAAAATCCAGATTCTTACTCAAACCTGGTAAAATAAGCCTACAACTGGTTAGAGTACATCTGTTTCTGGAGCTTCAACTAAAACACAAGTTCTTATTCAAACCCGGAACGGTTTGGATTTAGTAGTTTCAATTAAGACGACAGATAGTATAATCTGGGTTCATCACCGCATATATTATCAGATAACTGTCCTAGCATCAGAACCTAGGAATGTTTTCAGTGGGCAACTCACATGTCGGAACTTGCACCAAACACCCTTCAAGAATGTCTCTCTGCTGGCAAGTTCTACTGCCTTCTTCCACTGTCACTTTCGTCTCACAGAAAGACTCATTTAGATAATCTCATAATCCGTATTCTCAGATGTAGATGAAAGCTTCCAAATTGTTCTAAGTTTAAACTTTGTACATCTGAAAACAAGTTGTTCTAAGTTTACAATGCTTATATTTTTGAAACTGCAGCAAGGATGAAGCTGTTCTTGATAGAGGGCCTTGTAGCTATCACATTGTTGTCACTTACCATCATCACGTTGCTTAAAATACGTAGTCGTATGCAAGAACATGAACAAGATGTCAAGATGGAGTTGTAAAAGTATCGCCCAAGGAATTTCATAAGTAACAACTCTATGAGATTTTCTGGTGTCTCTAAATGCTTAAGGTCATTCCTATAAGGAGGAAGCTGTACAGTTAGTATTTTGTGCCCAGGGTACAAAGAAGCCCAATGCAAGAAAGGAATTAGACAGAAAACCTAAATCAGATTTGATTGTAAGATACATATTATAGTGTACTATATCTAACTGATAACAAAGAGCTATCGGTGGTATATACAAGAAGTAAAACATAATACACACACTGCAGGACAGTGAACATTATCTCAGAAATCACATACCCATAATCTGAAATATTGCCTTCTGTGTGCGCTTTTCAAGCTTATCAAGTTTCTTTTGGACATCCCTTCTAAGATCCCAGTTTGGCTTTTTGGGGGCAATGTTCAGAAATGGATCCTGAAAAGATTGTCTAAAATAGTTTAGAATACGGAATATGACACACATATGAATAGCAAAGAAAAGAAACCTAATGGATGTTATAAATCACCTCTTTCTTCTCCTTTATTGGAGGTTCTGCAGCGACAGGGTCTTCGAACTTTGGAAGTACTGGTGGGGCAAGCTTGCCCTCTTGAAGATGCTTATCATGGGGAAGGTAATTTCGAAATTTCACATTCCCATTGCTGCAAAAAAAAAAAATCAGTAGTTCCACATTAGTAAGCATCAAAAAGAGCATATTCATCCAACATAATATGCCATTTCACGAGTACAAGGACCTAGTCACTCATTAGTGCATCTACAGGCAAATACTTTTGTCCCAGTTCATACTCTCTAGTAGGGATGGCAATTTTTTAAAACCAGACCCGAACCCGACCTTGCCCCGCCCCGAAAAACCCGATTTTCTCACGATCTTTTAAGATCCGATCGGGTTCGGGGCGGGTTCGAGTTTATGTTCTGCTCCGCCCCACCCAGCAGTAACTTATACTTATTTTTGCTGAACCCCCCTTATATAAATATTTAAAGAGAGTAAGAAACCCTAATTTCCAAATTTCTTCTCACGTTAAATAGCCCCTCCTTCCGACGCCGCACCAAGGTCTCCTCTTGACCCTTCTTCTCCTTCAAAGGTAAGTCACTCTCATATCTTCTCCTCCAAATTTTCTCACACCTCTCTCATCTCTTCCCTCTAGTCAGAGATCCAAAATCTTTTCTCTGTCCAGCAGCGCCGATTACATTGTTTGGTGACGGCAATGATGAGCATCATATTATAGAAAAGAAGAAATAGCATCTGCCAAGCTATCATCATCTGGGGGAAACTACAAAAGCTAACAAGAGCATGAATGATTCTTTAATTATTACTGTCCATCTTATCTTGGTCTGTCCCTACCTTAAACAATTTTCTCATTTCATCTTCTAGAAGGACTACCGACTACTATTGTTGTTTCAAGGCCAAGTCAAATTTGAATCATATACTCCTTTCTGCAGAAATAGCATTGTCTCATAAACTAAGCTTTTAGAATTTAGTGTTTCATTTTCATTGGGTTGCTTGAAATACTGGAGAAAAAATCGGATGTGGAGTGGGCAAAAAAAATTGAGGTTAAGGGGTAGACGGGGCAGGTTCGGGGCGAGCCGGGTTTTAATATATGCGGGGCGGGGCGGGTTCGGGGTAATATGTTTCATAGGCTGGGTGGGTTCGGTTTAGGAGAAACCCGCCCCATTGCCATCCCTACTCTCTAGCAAGTAAGACCCTATTAACAAGGCAAGTTTGAAAAGAGAATGATGCTATTGTTTTGTAATTATTGAGATGGATGAGTTTATGACAAACCAGCCATAAGCATTTACGCAGTGTCAAGATTTACTTCACCGATATAAGCTAAAAATCTAAAATATAACATCATACAAACTGGATCAGTTAATGTCAATCAACAATTTTCCCCCCCACCCTTCACCCTCATCTGCCACCACGCCCATCCACGCACCGACCCACACACATACACACACACACACAACAGATGCAATTTACTGCCAAATGTGCAACTTTGGTAAGGTAAAACATAAAAACATAATTAGCATGCCCTTCTCCCCACAAGGAAACTAGAAACCAGGGTGCTGGTTGGGGTAAATTATGAAGAAACGAACTTTTCGGCCACCACTAAAAAAAATTCAAGCTTCATCCCGCTAAGCAAACTGGAATTTTACATAATACTACAGTACTAACAACCCGACATACCACCATCAGCATGAGACAATCGAAGCACACTTGTGTCTTTCACATAGGTCTACAACATATCTAAAAAATTACTGTATATATCAAAGCCCTAACAGTCGAGGACAAATTCATATGTATAGCCGGCGACAAAATTTTATATACTCCACTGTAAAAGGGGGAATAGAGTTAATTTGCTCACTTTTCGTCGCCGTTGGAATTATTATCCAAATCTTCTTCATCGGGCTTCTTGTTGCTATCGCCGTCGGGAGTTTGGAGAAGCTGTTGAGCTTCTTTAAGGGCTCTTAATCGCTCACGGCGTGCGGCGGCCGCCGATTCAACTGTTTCTCCTTCCTCGCTCCCCATCTCTCCTCTTTCGGGTTGATTTTTGAATCCTATTGGTGATTCCTTTACAGGCGACTACTAGTTTGAAATTCAGATTGTGTGTGTGGATTTTAATTTTGGGGGTACATTTATTTTTTCAATTTATAGGTTTTTGATCGTGATTCAATAAATAATATTTTTTAATGTGATCTAATGAAAAGTTAATTTTTTAAATATGACTCAATTAATAGTAATACATTTTAAATCTTAATTATTTATATATTGTATTTAATGGAGAAAAAAATATTTTATAGAATTCTCTGTTGAGGGCGAGAGATGCTTAAATAAAAAATATCCGAATTACAACATTAGGAGCCCCTCCCAATCCGTGTTCTCGAAAATAGTGGAGGAGGCAAATTGCGAGATGTGCCTCAATTAATCAGAGATTCGGACTTATCAACTGATCTTACCTGCAAGGAGAGCAAATCTAAAGGGTTTCCCAAAATTCGCTAACTGAGCTATTTCCCCGAAGTAAAACTTTTATCACGAAGCCAATGCTACACACACGTACGACCGATCAAACTAACCCAAATATGTGTGATGTTGTGTGTGGATGGAAGAAGGTAGAAAGAATGAGTGTGAAATTGTGCATTATAGATGGATGTTGTGAGTGGGTGGAACAAAAGATGCGAAGAGTGTGATTTTAGTTAATTAATTATATATTATTTAAATTACTAGTAAAATTAATAACTTTAATTTTATTAATTATTTTTTGAATAATAGTAATATATTTATTTTTTACTAATTTATATTAATTGACAAGATATTATAATTTAGTTCATTTGATTTGAGCTTTCAAAAAAGAAAATAACTCAAAATCTATAAAATAATAATCATGATTACTTATAATGTGAAAGCATTCATATTAAATTTAAAAAAATAATAATATATTATTTATGGTTTTGTTTTATACTTTATACTATATATATATATTAAATATATAATAATGAGTGTTGATCCAAGTGGTAAGCGGCTTGAATTCCCTTAAGAGAGGTTTTGAGTTCGAGTCTTGTTAAGTGCGCGAAGTTCTTGATACCGGTGAGCAACCAAAAAAAATTATTAAATATATAATATGATTGAATTACTTAAATGCACTCGATTGATATATATATATATATATAATTTTTGTATATTTAGCATTTTTCATAATTTTTAGTTATATTTAATGTTTAGTTAGCATTTTTCTTTGGGTTGGTGGTGACAAAGCTCATAACTTGCTGCTGCAGCCTGCAGGCCAGCTCGCTCCCTTTCTATCACACACAGCCTCATAACTGTCAGATTAGCAATTAAAGGAATATTTAGAGCTTCTAGACGATGCATTTCTAGTGCTGAAACTGTCATTAGCAGCTGCATGCATAGTGATTATACACGTACGGTATGTATCGTATCATGACCTAGCTTGTTTTCCCACACCAGCAAAGAGTGCAATTTTTCACACACTAGATGCCACAAGCCTCAATTTCTTATTCTTGAACATAAAGGATTTGCATGGTGTATCCTAATGCAGCCAGACTAGCTAGGAGATGCATGCATGCATGCCCCCAAAGAGAAAGCTCCTAGCTAGCTAGGTTGATAATAGTTGAGAAATGCTACGCAATATTGATGGCCGTGCTTCTGGATTGACATTCAAACAGTCTCTTGCTTTTTGAAAAATGGATGTCATCACCTTCTCAAGTTTTTGTGATGGAGGTGGAAGACGTTGATCGACCACATCTTTCAGTAACACTTCCCGGCCGGTTGATGAAGATACGAGAGAGTTAATGACATCACTCGAGTGCTCTCCTTTGATCACTTCAACAGCTAATACTCCGAAGCTATATACATCACATTTCTCTGTTACCTTCATCGTATAAGCAAACTCTACAGACAAAACCACAATGTTCAATCGTGTCATTATCAGACTCCAAGATTTATTTATTTTTTTGGGGTGGTGGGGAAGAGAGGGATTGACATGAGAGAAAAGAAAATTCATACCTGGTGCAATGTATCCGTAAGTGCCTGCAAGCATACTCCAATTTGATGAGTCTAGATTTAAGTACTTGGCAGTACCAAAATCTGAAACACAAGCCACATACTGAGAATCAAGCAGAATATTTTTGCTTGATATATCTCGATGGATAATTGGGGGCGTGCAATCGTGATGCATATAAGATAAAGCTTCAGCCACGCCCTGAATGATAGCCACCCTCTTCGGCCAATCCAACAACTGAGCAAGTTCTTCATTGTTTAACATGGCAGCCAAACTGCCCCTTTCAACGTACTCGTAAATCAAAAATGAATGCACGGAATGGGAACAGTATCCGTGAAGTTTCACAATGTTACGATGTCTTATTTCTGTCAATGCTCTTACCTCATTTATGAAACCCTTCTGATCAGCTACCTCAGATGATGAATGGAGTCTTTTAACAGCAACAATGTGATTTGGTCCCAAATTTGCTTTGTAGACAGTTCCATGGCCTCCTTCTCCAATGCAATACTCCGCATCAAAATTATTTGTGGCGATTAAGATTTCCTCATATATTGCTCTTCCATCAAAAGTTGTTACGGCAAAAGGCTCGACGAGTTGTGGATGAGTGTTGCTTACTCCCGTGTCTTGCTTTCTTCTTCTAATGATGAAACATCCGGCAAATGCACAAAGAAGGAAGATTGCTCCAAGAATGGGGAGCAGTATGACCAAAAGAGTGCCACTGTGGCTCCTTTTTGATATTTTGCAAGGTCGGAAACCTGGAATATTTCCACACAACCCTTTGTTGCCTTTTAACATTGAACCATTCTTGAAGACATTGCTATTCGGAATTAGACCCTCCAACTCATTATAGGATAAATCAACTTCAAGAAGTGCATGCATATTGTCGAAGTCCTCGGGGATGGAACCCGAGAATTGATTGTGGGAAAGATTCAGCTTTTCCAAGCTCTGCAAACCTTGAATTTGTTGTGGAATCTTCCCATTAAGGGAATTGCGACTCAAATCAAGGAATGAGAGGCGTGGTAACTCTGTAATTTGAACGGGGATTGCATTTTTGAAATTATTATTGCTCAAGTTCAGGTTATACAAGCTCAACAAGTCCCCAAGAGATGCTGGAATTGACCCGCTCAATTTGTTTGTGGAGAGATCCAAGTA
>JAOTQG010118119.1:0-11040 GCA_025631175.1 Iris virginica | reverse complement strand
ATATTTATTTTTTAAAAAAATTATTAGTGATTTTTCGATTAATTTTTAAGTAATTTAAACTCATAATATATTAAAAAAATATTTTATCACTAAATTAAATTTTATTGTCCAAATGATCAATTTATCAAAAAAATGAAAAGAAAGAGTAAAAGACATACAAAATGGAAGAGTCCAAAATAGTACTCTCTCCGTTCTGGAATAGATGAGCTTTTAGACTTGTACACACTTATTAAATATTACTATTTTTTATTGATGATAAAAGTAAATAAATATAATTAATGATCATGAATAATTGAGAGAATACGATAATAAATTAGGAAAATATGAATAAAAGAGTCTAAAATTTTTAAAAGAATAATTTTTTCGGGACAATTTTTTTCTGAAAAGTAATCTATTTCGAAAGGAAGAGAATATTTATTTATTCGTATTTTATGCATGAAAAAAGTAAGACTATCACTTTATAATATACTTATCATATTGTGACCACACGAATAATTTATATTTATATATTTAATTAAAAAATATTTATAAATTACTACAATTACTTTATCCAAAGTGCCAAATAAAAATTTAAAATATCTTCAATGTAATTATGACCGTGACCGCAACGTAATGAAATAAAATAATTACCGAGTTAAGTTGGGTTGGGTTGGGGGTTGGTTGAAAGAAAGGCAGGAAAATACAGAAATCGGTTATTCTGCTAGCGGTCGCTTCGTTATGTTCAAGAAGGAAAGAAATTTAAGAAAAAGAAAAAAACCATCACACTAGTCTCTGTGTGTGTGCTACCCATTTTTCTGTCTATCTTGGCTCCCTCATTTCGCCTCCTCTTGTCTCCTAAATTTTCCTTGTTGAGATCTACAATTTGGGTGTTTCCCAAAACAAAACTTCTTCATAAATTTCCTGCAGTTCATACCAACTCCTAAATCCCACCTGGGTTTGAAGTTTCACACTGTTTGACTGTGAGTCTTTTTCTTTTTTTTCCTTCCTGTTTTAGTGAATTTTTCTTTATGATATTATCAATGTCTTCATTTTAGTTAATTTCAGTATGGGGATGAGATGGATTGTATTAATTTCTGTCTTCTGGAAGAAGATTATTCTTGGTATTGACTGTGTAAACTTTTTCTGGGTGTTGGTGGAAATTGTCATTTTTAGTCTATCCAGCTAATTTTAATGACTTATGTATATAAATTTTGCTCTTTTTGGACCTGGGTGTTGCTTATGCATCAAGTTCTGATGGCTTTATTTGGCAAGAGAGTAAAGGGAACTATTCTGTGTCCTTTATGAGGATAATTTAAGGGAAGGATTTCATTCATCTGTTGGCTAATAAATGAATAAGCATAATATATCTTATAGAGTTCTATAGCTAACATCTAGCAAGTCCATTTATCATGGCTGTCTTTCAAAATACTTTGCTTAGTTTATGCAGCTTATGTTAATAGTACTTTTCTATCAATTGTATAACTGTATATGTACAGGGTATGTGGTTGTACACCTTTAAAGTTAAATTTCTTTCATCCACGGTTGTTATGTGACATACTGACATTCATAAGTGCAATGGGGTTCTCTTTTCTGTTTTGTTTTCTCTTTGGTTTAACGCTTCTGAGTTCTTTAAGGAATACTTTCTGGTTTGGTAACAAATGTCGTATTTTATGGGATACAAGGCAGTTGTTTTCTGCTTGCTTTATAGATTACAACAATCAATACCGTACACATTTCTATTTGATCCTTTGATTTTCAGATATTGGTTTTCCAGTTTATATCTAGCTGATGACTAGGAACTGACTCAAAAGGTTATTGTTGTATATCCACAATTTAATTAGAATTGAGAAGGTTGCCTTTGTCATCATTGAGAAATGCTCAGATGGAGGGAAAACATAACATCTCTCAGTACCGAAGTATGTTGGATAAGACACTTGCTTCTCCTGACCTCGAAAATGATGAC
Source organism: Iris virginica (assembly GCA_025631175.1). NCBI lineage: Eukaryota > Viridiplantae > Streptophyta > Magnoliopsida > Asparagales > Iridaceae > Iris > Iris virginica. The sequence goes on along the minus strand of JAOTQG010118119.1, from coordinate 9,098 downwards.
ACACTCAAGTCCCTCGTTAGGCATCAATTGCTGCAGTCATCTATAGGCGAAACTGAAGGTTGGATATTGTGTATGGTGCTATCTACTAGTTTCAACTTTTGTAGAGTACTTGCATGTGTTGTTCTTAACCTAATTAATGTGTCTGTTTTGCAGAGTATATTGACAATGTAGTGGAAACACGAACCAAGGACATATCCAACTTTCTTGGCATGTTAAGGAGTGCCTCCGGGAGTGAAGCCGAAGGATCAAAATCCAAAGAAGCATCCCATGGGGGTTGGAAAGTATGTTTTTTAGTTTGAATAATCTTATCTATTTCCTAATCCTTTTTGTTTCCCTTACACTTATGCTCATTTGATTGCATGTATGAAGTGTGGGATCTGGGTGCAATTTAAAAAGCTTAACCGAGACACTTGGTTCCTTCACGATTGGGATTTGGATAATCTATAATAAGGCCATGTGTCTAGGTGTCTCTCCGTCTTGCTTGGTTTCAGTGGTTATCTTTGGACACATCTCTTTCCCTTGATGGGATAATTATTAAGAATTTTAAGTTGGTACCAATTTCCTAAAGGCTTATGACCTTGTTCTTTTTTGCCTCCAAATTTTCAACTTATGTACTGAGCGTTGTCATTACAAACAAATCTGTGATACTATAGCAGTTTATGAATGTTTGCATGTGCTTGGACGATTTTATATGTGTATCTGTGGTAAACTAAAAAAAACTGTTTTACTTTTGGCAGTTAAAACAGGATACTCAAGAGTACCGAGTTATGTATCGAGAAGCCCCAGCAGGCACACCCTTTCATACACTACTAGTTGAAGGTTACATAGATGGGCCAGTGGACCATTGTAAGTTAAATTTAAGCTTCAAGCATGCACTTGGATTGAAAACAACTTGAGGGCAATCTTTATTTCGATAAGTAACTTCCGTAAACTCGATATTTGATGCAGGTCTATGCGTATCATGGGAGATGGGCCTTTACAAGAAATGGTAGTTATTACTCTTCCTTTATTTATTTATTTCATATTTAGTACTCCACCAGCCCCAAAAGATTCCCAGGTCCTCTTTATGATGGTCTGGTGATAATCTTATTTTAACATACATTAAAGAAACAAGCAAGATATGTTGTAAGTTTTTAACCCATGAAAAAATATGTTCCTAAAAAGATCACAATTGAGCCCCTCACATGGGTGAAAGGCGTATACAGTTGGTACTTGTGAGTGGTCTATGGAGAATTTTATTGTATGCCCAGTGCAATGGCAAAAATCTTAGACCTTTTTTGTTTTGAGGACAGTGAATGAGAGAAGGGGCATATATAGTGCAAAAACACATTTTTTTCTTATTCAAACTCCTTCGTCCCAAAATGGCTGTCCCCTTATGATTTTTGGGGGAGCAAGGAAGTTGAATTTTTAGGCACTTTGAATAGCTCATTAAACTATTTACTCAAATGTTCAAATTTGATAAATCAACTCCGGTTACACATATTTATTGGGTTCTGCAAAACATTTCATCCCAGGTGGCCTCAATTTACTGTTCCAACTTTCAAGCTTCTCTCTTCTGAAAGTCTGAAAAAAGTCCGGGTCGGTGAAGAAATATCTTTAGTGAGGTTTGTCCTTCTACACTTGAACTCTTTGAGCATTTTAGGGTTTGATATCCTGTTCTTCATGGATGCTGATACACATGTTTACTTATTTGGAAGAAAGGATGAAGGTTTCGTGGCCACTGTCTGCCAGAGAGGCTCTACTTCATTGCTTTGAGTTTGAGTACCTTCAAGATGATTTGGTTATTGTGCTTCTGAACTCGGTAATTACTTCTCAATTATATCGATGAAACTTTCTTTTCTCTTTTTAATGATGAACATCCAAATGAGGATCATTTTGAATCTTTGATTATGTGAAATTGATCATCTTTTTGTTATTTTGTAAATATGCCTGCAGATCTCTGACTTGGAAAGCATCGAACGAAAAACGCATGGGTTCACTAGAGATGGCATACCTGATGTACAGAATGTAGTAAGGATCGATGTGGTGGGAGGCTTTGCTATTCAAAAAGTGACTGCTGACAGAAGCTATTTCCGGTGAGATGTAATTGTAATAATCATAATACACGTAAATACTGAATATTGTTTTGTGTGGAGAATATGCTAATCAAAAGATGCCCAGGGAATATGAAAAAAAGGCCAAGTGAAACATGTTTCTTGATCATATATAGTCTTTGAAGCATGCAAAAGATGAAAATTGCATTAACTGTTACAACTCCATTAACATGGCCTCATGGGAGCAATTCAGCACATAATGGGTACATGCTGATTTCCACTTTTAAGATAGTAGTAGCTACTCTGTTTTTTTCCAATGAAAAGTCTTATGATTAAATGGTCAATCAGAAGTTTATCAAGTTCTATGTACAAAAAGAAGTACATTCATTATTTTAAATATAATTGAAGATACATGATTCAATCGCCAGAGGCTTGTTGAATTGAATGTAACTGAATGAATTGAAATATCCCGACCAATAACAATCATTGTTGACCATGGTCATGCTTACACCACAAGAACCATATTCAACTTCTCTTTTGGCTCTTCAAGTGTTTCTGTTTATTCATTATTATTAATTTTTTTTTTTTCAAAGAGGATTGTTAGTGGTTCCCCACCTACCCCCATCGTGACTCGAACCCGTGACCTATTAGAAACAGGCAAGGTGTCTTACAGATTTTATTTCGAGTAAAACAAAGATATTGGAAGAAGCTAAATCTCAGTATAGATGCAGTCTTTATTCCTTGATGCAAAATGGGGAGCTTAGAATTTTTTTTTTCCCTTGTAAGTTGTTAGGCACTAATTGTGCAGGACTGACAGATTGCAAAGAAAAAAGTTGTGCTTTTCATGAAATCACTTTACTTATTGAGGGATAAGTAGAAACTAGACTTGTAAGAGTAGACTATTTGTAGTTTATGTGCTGTTCCTTTTATAACTTTGTTTCTCTCTCAAATTTTGTAGGACAATAGCAAACATGGATATCAAGCTTGACTTTGTTCCTCCAGCATTCATCAATTTTATTTCAAGGCAGCTCATAGGTAGCGGCTTCAAGCTCTATCAAAAGGTTATAATTCCAAGAACACTACTTCCTTCTCCAGGACGGAAATCTAATTTTTCTATGACCTTAGTATTGACTGAGCCCATTGTTGTTTCATAATCGACCTGACCTTAATGTTATCTTATTTGAGTAGTGCATTTGTGGTTGGAGAAGGTAAGCATATGTTTCCTGGCCTAGAGCCCTGCACCCTTCTAAGAAGACTGGGAACGTTAGAAAACTGAAAAGCCACTGGCCAAGGTTACATGCATGATATATTGCACTATGCTAATGTAGAAAGCTGAACCATCCTACTCCTTCCATCCATAAAGTGTGTTAAAATTTGTTCTCATTTTGGGACGGAGGGAGTAGTATTTTTCTGGTTCCACCATTGAACTCATAACACTGCCTTAAAGTTTTAGTCCATCAGAGGACACTTAAGGGAAAGGCTGATGTGAATTTTGTTCAATGCCATTTGACTGCTCAATCAGCTGCCAAAACATCTCTTTCTTCTGAAGGAAAAAGCCTTTGCACTACCAGCTTTACCCCTAGCCTAACCTACCCCACCCCACCAGCACTCCCTGTCACTGCCATCACTATTATCCTGACCAGTAACATTCATTGTTGACCATGATCATGCTGACACCACAAGAACCATATTCAGCTTCTCGTTTGCTCTTTAAGTGTTTCTCTTTATTCATTGTTCTTGGAAATGTACAGGAAGTTGCTTCCGTGTCCAAAGGTGATGCAGATTTTGCAAAGGCTCTGAAGGATCCACTGTACGCTCGAATACGGGAGGCACTGTACTCAAATAACACGTCAAAGGGGGCTTTGGAACCAATAAATATTACTAGCAATACACCAGTTTACACTGAAGAACTTCCGGTGATAACTAGACAATCTGAAGGGATGAATACGAATCCGCAGGTTATTAGTGATGACCATGCAAATTATCCTACAGCAAAGGCTGCAGTAACTATAGATAAGAATACTGTTACTGAGATTGTAGAGATAGAAGAAAGTGATCACTTGGGAAATGATAGGGAATATAAGCCTCCAATCAATGGAGTTGTCGAAAAGTATCATATTGACAATGAAAAGAGAGTAACAATTAGTTTGGAGGTAGAGCAAGCTCTGGGAACACTGGAGAAGGTCATATCCATTTTTAGGGAATATGGGATTGGTCCTCAAACCTGGTCTTTGCCTGGTTTCCCTGATAAAGCATTCACGGCAAAACCTCTAGAAAATCAAATATGTTCAAATGTTGAGGCTTGTGCGGAAGTACCATCAAGTGCATCAATAGAGAGGAGGACCTCACATGAACCTGGAGACATATCTTTCAATCACGGGTCCAGGTATGAATTTTTACAAACTTAAAAAGAAACTTCCTTAATACTCATTTATCTTTTCAATTCCATGACATGGTTGTTTTACCCTAGGAAAAAAATAGAGTAAGCAAACTATTGAATGATAAATTTCCACATGTTAAGCGTACCAGATATTAAATGCTTTTGCTCGAAAGATGCTTCCATTGGAAAGAAAATGTTGATTTCACGAACTCTAAGAACTTACTATGCCAAGATTCTTGATGCTCCTCTATTTGTTTTTTCATTGTCACTGGATCTACTTGGAAGTATATTTGAATGCATCATTGTTTTTTTTTTAAATGATCAAGCTTATTGCTTTCCTAGCATCTTTTTTCTTTATCAAAATGTTCAATTTTAGTTAATAGTCACAAGTAACAACTTGTCTTGGATATCATGCGACAAGAAGATCAAGAAACATTGAGATTATTACATTTTCTCGCAAGTCTAGCTCTGTTCTCTTTTAACCCAAACACCCTCGCCTTCCCGCATAGCTTGTCCTATGCTTGTCCTCTGAGATGCTCAGGGATACTACCATCTGGTAATGACCATTCAGATGCATGTAAGACATGGGGCTTACACTCTTGAACATTTGTCAAAGCATCGGCCCGCAGCCTCCCATCACATAAGCACTCCCCCACACAAGGCTGTCCATCTCTAAGAAAACTGCAAGTTTTGTAATCCTCATTTTCAAAAATACAAACTACACCAAATCACATGGAAATTTGGCTTCCTATACTTTTTTCAAAATTACAACTTGCTTGATTAACAGAACAAGTATGGGAAATACGTTCGTAAATAAATCTTCTGTGAATGCTAAATACAAGCATAAGTGGAGGGTGAAAGGGTGTTTCTAGACTGACCATATTGTTGCTGTAATGTTTTCTTCAGGCGTGCACTATGTGCAAAAGATGTAAAAGATAATAGAATAGTACCGGCATCACCCGAGGAAGACCTCTTTAGTCCAAGTGAGACTCGCCAGAGTTCATTTTCTTTCTCAAAAAACGAGGCAGCTGAGGAAGCAGTGTTTGATAAGATCACCAATGGGGTGCTTGCGGACCATTATCCCGGTGACATTAATGAACATACTCCTACCAAAGCCAAGAATAAAAAGTGGAGGTCTTGCTGCTTGTACTTTACTTCAGGACGGTTAGTTTCTTGAGAGGAAAGGATGACTGCATATTTACATCGGTTTGGTTAGACACCATTGGAGAGGAGTTTGCATACTTCCAACTCCTGATACGTGATTTCTCGTAGAGACTTGGTCGTGTGGGGATGCAAGTCTTTTGTAGTGCACAGTAACACACGCAAAAGTCGAGAGCAACAATGATCCGATGCTTGTGATGCCATGATAGACGATACTTTTTGTTTAAAGTCCGATGTACTTGCAGCGCACAGACTCGTTATTGTTGTAAAGTTATTGAATGTTGTGTCTTTATATCTCAAAAGGCACATGTAAGTAAAATAATGTTCATGCTGTGCAGTATGAAACTGGTCAATTTGAGTATTGTGATGAGTTATTACAAGTTTCTCATGTTTGCAGCAACCTGGAACAACATGCTGCCTGAATAAAGGTGTCTGTAGTGAAAGTTACACATTCATGAAAGGAGATCATATGAATAACATTTGAGTTAGGCATGGAAATATGGGTTTAATGAGTTAAGTTGGGTAGATCTAAAGCAAATAATAAGTTTTAATGTGTGATCTATTACAAGTCATTTAATTAATCGGTCAAATGAATCGGGTAATAAATGGATTAAATTAAATTTGAATTAATCTGTTGAATAATTTTTAACATTAAAATATAATTTTTATAAATTTTAATATAAGCATTTGTGATTAAAATGAATCAGATTGAATTAAATTATTTAATATAAAATGAGTTGATTTAATTCATCTTGTCAGGCTTAATTAGAGTTAATGATGGTAGACGCATTGTCATTTTATTAACTACATGACATCAAAGATCCCTACAAGGAAAAGAACCATACTCCCTCCCATTCCCTCAGCTCAAAAATCAGTGTAATAATTTGCATAATTATGAAAAATAATTTGTGATACTCACTTGAATTTCATCAAAAATCAATTTCCTAATTTACTTACAAACATAAATATATAGATTGTGGCATCCATTTAAATATGGAAAATGTGCATGAAAATGTAACATCAGGGTATAACTGAATATCTCATATTTAAATTTATTGGAAGAACATGAAACATAATGCATTAAAAAAGAGAGGAAAAAATGGCATAAACTCTCATACCCTCGAGTATTCAATGTCACGTAAGCCTCTTAAAAAGTTTTTCATTATCGATGAATTAACCTAATGATTTTTCTTGCCAAATTAGCCCCTTTATCTTTTCACGAAATTCTAATATACGGGCATATTTTTGATGGGACAATCGTATCATAACTCTATTATCATTATCATTATTAAAATATTAGTACAACAAAATTCATTACGATTAGACTACCAATTTTTTGATATATTGATATATCGAAAGTTTGATAAGGTATGGTAGAGTAATGGTAATTATCAATTTTTGCATTACTTAAAAAAAAAATACTATTAAGACTAAAACTGATTAAAAAAACCCAGCATAATATATTGTTCATGATTAAATAATACTTAATGCTTTGATTGCATAAATCATCCAAACTACTAGAATGTGCAACAATTATGCAACTGCATATCATACTCTCAAAGAAAATAAAAAACAATGCTACACTCTTAGCATAATTGTGAAGCCAAGAAACAGCAGAAAAATAGCACATTATTGGTGCAAAACAACATCATAAGCTGTTAGTTGGAATTCAAATGGTCTGAGGCTATGTATGCAATGTATAAATTATAATGCTATATACTGAAATAACTAAAGTGCTCTCTGATTGGTACGATAATAGTATGATCGTGGTAGTAGAAATTTTTATTCAATTTTTCGATAGTATACGATAGGGTAGTCGGTATGATAGGAAATTGACAAAAAAAAAAAAAAAAATCACCCATACCGTGAATACACCTGGCCTATCATTTGCCAAATCTTGAACACACAATAATCCTCCATGTACGTATTGCGAAATCTTCATGTCGGAGCACAGTCGCAATTAAGCCTGTCAAATTGGGTTAAATGGGTTGAAACGAGTTGAGTTACGATAAATAACAGGTTCTAACGGGTTCAACCTATTATAACCTGTTTAAGTAATCGATCAACTCAATTGTGTAATAAATGAATTAAGTCAAACTTGAATTAATATGTCGGATACTCTTTGAATTAATATGTCGGATACTCTTTGCACAAAAAAATATTTTCTACATATTCTTATACACAAATTTGTAATTAAATGGGTTGAAATGAATTGAACTGTCTAACAGGTTAAAGCGGATAAGAGTGGAGTAATGGATAACATTTTGCCAGGTCTAGTCGCAATATCCTTGGATTTACTAGTTCTTTAATCTTCTGTTCACTCCACAAGTTCTATGCCTGAAAATGATTCGCATCATGTAATATGTCACTGGAAAATACCCCCGTGTTCGAGGGCATGTTTTCCTCAAACTCTGTACAATAGTCAAGGAGTCTTACAAGATTATGATGCTGTAACCTAGAGATTACCATAACCTCATTCATGAACTCCTCCATCCCTTCTCCAGATGATCTTGAAAGCTGCTTCACCACAATTTCTTATCCGTTTACCAATTTTCCCTGCATATTATAAACATCATCAACATAAAAGTATTTGAATCTATATAAATTCTGTTTTGAGGCCGAGGTAACAATGACTGTATGTATACCTTGTACACAGGACCAAAACGACCATGGCCAAGCGTGTTGGACGAATCAAACCCTTCTGTTGCATTTTCTACTTGCTCAAAAGTGAAAAGAGGGAGTTCTTCCAATTTTTTTGGATTCGCGATTTCACTTGAATACTCTGGATTAGCTTTTCCTCTTTCAGGTACTTGCAGCTCAATTTTTGGTTTACTTCGTGAAATTAGCTTTACGTAATCTAAAAATCAACATCAATTTAAAAATAATGCTTCTTTTCAGCTTATTTCATCGGCTTTACCTCTTAATTTGGCCATCCACTACTTCCAAGAAAAATATAAGCACACTGCCACTGTTATTGAACCAATGCTGACTAGAATCACAATAACTACTTGCCTATTTCCCTTTCTAAAAAATTATATAGAAAAAATATCGATTTGGTGATGGTGGTATCGTAGACACCTCATTTTTGGACACTCTAATTGCATAATTAGTTAATAATTAGCCATGCATGATTTTTACTAAGCTAAATTTAATCCCTAGTCTTCTAGATGATTGCTACATGCAGTAGAGTCATATCATGTCACATTTCATCAAATATCACACATGACACAAGTCACTTGCACATGCCATGGTCATATGTAACACACATAACTAATAAAGTGTAACATTTGTATGTAGATATTTTGCTTGGAGATGAAGCCAAGAGATTTTGGAACCTTTCCATGGTCAAGGGAACACATAACAACTTCAAGTCCAGCCAAGGGAGCATAAAAGCAACATGGAAGGACAAAAGAACATGCAAAGTGTACCATTCCCGGACCAAAAAGTAAAAAGGCCACGTACAGCAGCATAATGGTCGGACCGGCCAGAATGCATGGATTCTGGGCCGATCCTGTCTCTTATAC
>JAOTQG010118108.1:0-11041 GCA_025631175.1 Iris virginica | reverse complement strand
TCCATGGTTTGAACCTGTGACCTATTAGACACATATAAGAACACTTACCACTACACTACACTTCATTGTTATGTTCAATTTTCAATATATACTATATATATTTAAAAAATAATTATACATAACACTAGTCGGGGCGGGGCGGGTTAGGGGCGGGGTGAAAGCTAAACCCTAACCCGCCCCGAATCCGATCGGGTCTTTGAAAATTATGAGAAAATCGAATTTTTCGGGGCAGGGCATCATCGGATTCGGATCGGGTTCCGAGAAATTGCCATCCCTATATATATATATATATATATATATATATTTTGGTCTCCCCATAAAGTGATTTTTGCCTCTTTAAAAAATGACTCCAATGAGAAAGGGCATCTCAACTAACTTTAGTTTTCCGCCTTTTTTTTTTCTTTCTCAAATTAAGATACCTCCCCGTCCTTTAAAAAAAGGCATTTAATTTGCCTACTCACTTACCTCTTTGCTAATCATACTATTATTATTTTGAAAATGTGGGTTCATTTTACAGTTTTGCCCACAGTCATAGAAGTATCAGTAGAAACACCAGACGAGTCTCATGTGACGCTTAAGGTAAGCCCATAAAAGCCGTACGTACGGTACGTACTAAGTAGGAGCAGAGCATACAGGATTATTCTCGCATGTTTCGCACCACTGATCGATCATCTTACACCCGTTGACTACAGGGAATATCGACGGACAGGATCTTGGACGTCAAGAAGCTTTTAGCCGTCCACGTGGAGACATGTCATGTTACCAACTACTCTGTGTCACATGAGGTAAACAAAACTATCATGCCTGCTTGCTTCCCTGTGTTGTACTGTACCTGCTATTTCCTAGACATAGTGTGTGTGTGTGTGTGTTGTGGTGGGTCCCTTCCTAGATTTAGCCAATCTCCTGACCAATAGTAGTATCAAAATTATAAATGGCGTGGACTGGGTCCATAGCCGGATGTGTTTGCAACAAACTTGCAAGTGGGTATGAGGTAGATGTTCGATTACCATGACTTTTGAGTGACGGGTGAAGGTTTTGATTCTTGATGTGAGCATTTTTGATCGAAATATTACATTACAAATTTCATGTCACATATTTATTAGGCTCCGATCATGAATATGATATATGATAATATTGAGTGATATGATATTGTTCATAATATGAATACAATATGAGGTTATTAAGGGTCCGATCACGAATACAATATATGGTAATATTGAGTGATATGGTACTGTTTACGATATGAATATGAGATAATATGAGTAATATGAGTTTATAAAGTAAAAGACTAAAGTGCCCTTGATGTGAAATATTTGAATGTGATGTGAGGAGAGAGAATGTGATGTGAAAGGTTTAAATGTAAATAGAAAATTGAGGATAGAGGAGAGAGAATATGATGTGAAAGGTTTGAGTTGATTTGTGAGAGTGTATAGGTGTAGGGGTAATATATGAAAAATGTTTGATATTGGTATATGATATTTGATGATATTTGGATGTGATATTTGAAATATATGTGATATGTAAGATGTAGTGATATTCAAATATAATGATATGTGAAATTCGTGATCTGACCCTAATCAAGATTATACAAAATGTATCAACTACCAACTATTTTTAGGTCTAACGACCTCCTTTTCCCAAATTTGAATATTGGGGTAGAACTGAATAGGGAGTAGCAGCATTACAGAATGTTTGTAATATATGAAACCTAAAGGGTGTAAAGTGAAACGTTCGCTAAAAATCCCGAACAGTCCCAACTCTCTTTAGTCCACCAACTCTACAACCCCCAACCGACGGACCTCCGTTCATATCCTCTCCGGCGTCGTGGTTATTACTTTCCGGTCGGGTCCTTAACGTTCTCCGGCTGCTATCTTATCCGCAGTTTCTATTCTCCAGTCAATCTCCACAAAAAAAAAAATAAAAAAATTGGAGGTTAATTTTTCTATTTTTCGAAGTTCTTCTTCTTCCTTTTTTGATTTGACTCAATTATACGTATGCTGCTGCTGTGTTATATGTATCAGTTCTAGTAATTTGACAATTCGATTAATTTTACTTTCGAACATTCGTTCTTTTCTAATTTGCTCAATTTTCTTATAATGCTGCCTGTATTACGTTGAGTAATTTGACATAAGTTTGTGAATTGAATCTTAGGTTTCAAAAGACACTCCCAAATAACCACCTACAAATCTTATCTTATTTTCCCCAACGCTCCCAACGGCGACCCCAGTGTCGACCTCGTCTCGTACGACGCCTTCCATGCCGGCGGCGGCTCTCCTACCGGCGGCGCCTCTTTCAACGGCAGTAAGTATCCTTCCTCGCGCTCTATTCTCTCTCTCTCTCTCTCTCTCTCTTCCTATCGTTCTCCCTCACCACTCTTATGACGGTCCAAACTCCAAATTTGCTGCTGATTTTGAATGACTAACTTCTGGAATCACAAGCCAATTTAACAGTGTTGGGTTTACAGTTGTGTGGAAAGGAATGAAGAAAGTTTGGAGTAAGGGTTATGGCTGGAGGAACTATCTCAATAATTGTGTTTATATTTAGTTAAGGTCCAGAGCTAATGCAAAGATGTTGATTTAAGGGAAGAAGAAGACACAATTTGGAATATTTGAGTGTATTTACAATGTGGGTTTGAGGTGGGATTTGGGTTTTGAGACGGGCTATTGATTTGTATTTTGTAGTTTGTAATTTGAGTTTGTAGGTGGGTGTTTTGAATGTGGCTTGGTTCTTGGGTCTGTCGATTAAATTTGTTCAGATGCATTTAATCAATACCGTAAAAAATGCAAGCTTCAAGTTTTCTTTCCTTTTGGATTTTCTTGTTTTTTATTTTTTGTTCTAGATTAGTCTGTGTGTGTGTGTACCATGTGTACGAGTTGCTGGTTTTGGTGCAAGAGGGTGGATTTTGATTGGATTTTTTAAATTCGATCGGAGTAATTGGTTGCTAGTGACGGGTGGCAATGGTGGTGGTTGTTGGTGAGTGGCAATCGGTGTTGGTCAGTTGCTGGCGGGCAGCAGTGGTTGAAGCAGTGATTGAGAAACCGGGGGAAGATTACATTTTGGTTTATGGGTTCAGTTTTTTGGGGAGGAGGTATGGGTTCAATTTGGTGGGGGATGGGGTACGGGTTCAATTTAGTAGGGAGGAATAATGTTGTGGACAGTTAAAGAATAGAAGCATTTTTAAATTTTTGAGATGAAAGAGCTGGTGATTTGTAGGGAGGAATAATGTTGTGGACAGTTAAAGAATAGAAGCATTTATAAATTTTTGAGATGAAAGAGGTGGTGATTAGGTAGTATGGAGTTGGGAAGAGTAGTTTCTTCTGATGTTGGGTAGAATTGGGAGAGGGGAACAGTCGTAAGAGGAGGGAGGAGGGGGTTAGAAGATTTTCAAAGATTTAATCCAAAAAGGATGAAGGGCATGCATAGTGACAGAATCTTTACGTGCCACTCACGTGCCTGTTTTCCTTGAGCTTCTTACAAAAAATAAGTGGTGGGAGTAGAGTGGGATGGATTCATACATGGGGGTGTCATATGGGCCGGATTTTGTTCCGGGAGTGCAGTGAATTAGGTTGGATACTTTGGGGAGGGGGAAATACTTTTTCCACTATTTCCAGGTATAACGACCCACTTCTCCCAAACTTGATATTGGAGTGAAGTAGGGAGTAGTAGCATTACAGATTGTGTGTAATATATGAAATCAAAAGGGTGTAAAGTAAAACGTTTGCTGAAAATCTCGAACAGTCCCAATTCTCTATAGTCTATCATCTCTGCAACCCCCAATCGACGGACCTCCACTCATACCCTCTCAGTCTTTATGGTAACTACTTTCTGGTCGGGTCCTTAACGTTCTCCGTCTCATATCTTATCCGCAGCCTCTATTCTCCAGTCAATCTCTCACCAAAAAGATTAGGTTAATTTTTCTGTTTTCCGAAGTTCTTCCTTTTTTGATTTTACTCAAGTTTACTTATAATGCTGCCATGATAGAGGTTATACATGTATCAATTATAGTAAATTGACAATTTGATTAGTCTTACTTTCGAACATCATTCTTTTCTAGTTTGCTAAATTTTCTTATGATGCTACTATTTTGTAGGTTATGCCTGTATTACGTTTAGTAATTTGACATAAGTTTGTGAATGAATCTTAGGGTTTCAAAAGACTCTGAATTTATTTTGTATTTAGGGATAACAGTTTCCTAAGATTGATTATACTTGTTTCTTTTATATTGATGTTTGAAGTTAAATTTGGTGAACTAAAACCCTAGCACGTCCTTTGTGGTGAACTAGACTGGCCTTTCGATTATCAATTGTGATAGTAAAATTTATTTCTTTCAGAATTCACAGATGGATGCAGCAGTAGATGATGCACCAATTCCCAATTTGAGGATGATGGAATCAACAATGTCCGAAGGTGAAGATGGCGCTGATGTAGAGGAATTTGGGCATCGTGTTGATGAAATGTTCACCACAGTTGATAAGGTAAAAAGGAATGGTTTGCTCAATTTTGCAAAAAGTTGCAGCACATGCACTTCCAGCACTATTATACTAGTTATTTGAAGTACCACAACTGAAATTACATGTTGCTATTGTTCTCCACTAGCTGGGTTTGGTTTATGCCAATGGAACTTTTAGGCTTATTTATTTTGTTGGCCGTAACAATTTATGCTTTTGATTTAAGCAAATAGTGTTGAAGTAACTACCAGTAACTGATAATTTCGAAGAGAATATCAATTGTTCCGAGTAATAATCATACATTTTTAATTTTCTATGAAAGATATTTAGATTTCAGCCAAAATTATGTTTGTTGTGTCCTGCATAATACTTATGGTTCTTCAAGCTGCTCATTATGTTGTGGCTGTTATCAGTGAGAATCTTGATATAAAGGACCCAACCAAAAGCTAACATTTTCAATCATCATGAAGATGAAATCATTTGCTCCATTGATGTTCATAAGTTTGTTGTTTTTTATGAAGACATTAAGACCAAAATGGTAAGCTCTATACATAAACATGTGATCACCTAGATTTTTTGACACGTAAGCTGCTTGGAAAATGAGATGAATTGTGCTAATTGATAATCGCAAGTATGTTAGTTTATATGAGGAGACATTTGGAACAAATTTGTTAATTTGCGTGAGTGCATAAACGATAGATCACCTGGTAGTGTTTGACATGTGGTTTTTCCTAGTTCCTCTTCCTCATAAAAGTATTTCGGTGATCATTGAGAATCTTAATATAAACTCAATCATTTTGAAAATGAGATAAATTTTACCAATCGACAATCACAAGTATGTTGTGTTCTGTCTGGAGACATTTAGGAAAAATTGTTAGTTTCCGTCAGTGTGTCAGCACATAAACGATAGATCACCTGGTCTTGTTTGCCACATTGCTGTGATCATCGAGAATTTTAATATAAAGGACCCACGAAAAGCTAGTGCTTTTTTCAATCATTTCGAACATGATATAAAATTTTCCATTTGATAAACATAAGTATAGTATTTTCGATTAAATAACATTTAGACCAAAATTGTGATTGTATTTGTCTATGCATAATAGTAGGTCACCTTAATTGTTGGACTCGTGGTTTTCCAAGCTGCTCATAATGGTATTTCTGTGATCAACGAGAACCTTGATACGAAGCACCAAAAGATCACAGTTTTCATTGTCATTCCTATCATGAGATGAGTTGTTACAATTGATAAGTATAAGTATGTTAGTTCTATAAACAATAAATCCAAATTGTCACTCTGCATGTCTTTACTGTGCATAAGCCGTAGATCACCAGGAAGGGTTTGTGTTCTGGTTTCTCAAAGCGTCATAATGATATTGTTGTGATTAATGAGGACCTTTGATATAATGGACCAGTGAAAAGCTAGAGTTTTCAATGATAAGACCTTACCCTGTAATTGCCACTGGGATTGTGTGGTTATTATGGCACAACATCGAGCTAACCTTTACGAACTTTGCCAGGGTTTGCTTTGACAGATCTTTATTCTTGTCATGGATTGTCTAGCTGTGTTTGGTTTATTTATGTCTGTTTTAGTTGCATGTTGTCTTCCCTATTTTCCCATTTTTGACTGAGGTGGAAAGCTGAGATTGGCAGAGCCATAGAAATCATTTAAGGTTTTCAGATACAATTTTTGAACTTAAATTTTGTTGTTAACAAGGTGGACATGCTTTCCATCTTCTAATGTTTTTTTCTGACTATAATCTTCTCTCTCTGCCATAAAGTAGGAATCACATTGTGCCACTTTTAAATTTCATTTGTGGTTACATTTTCCTGATAATTTGATCTGCAGCTTGAGCAACGACTGAGCGAGGTTGAACAGTTCTACTCAACTTCAAATAGAAAGCAGTTAAACACTTCTAAAGGTAGTTCAGTTGTCAAGGACAAAGATAAGGATAAGCAGATTGCTGGCTTTAAAAGGCGGCAAGTGGATGCGTCACGTAGAGAAGCAGCTGCTGCAAAGAGAATGCAAGAGCTTATGCGTCAATTTGGTGCAATATTACGTCAGGCAATCACAAATGCTTTGCACATACTTTGTTAAATTGGTTATTTGAAGTTTGAACTGTGCTACTGGAACATTTTTCATCACCGTGTTTCTCTTGATCACTTGTGATTGCATTGAGATAGGACTAGTTAATTGTTTTAAGTTTGTCTTGTAATGCTTTTTGGAAATTTGTGGCATAATCTGAAAGGTGTAAATGGCTAAAATATGAAATACCAGAAGAAGAAATGTTACAAATATAAAGATTTATGAAGTACAACAACTACTCTTAGTACTCTACATGACATATTGCCTCAACTGGAATGTGTAAATATGCAACTATTTCCATAAAAGTTTAGTCATATTAAATATGGTTTTACTTTTAAAACAGCTAAAATACATATGATACATTTGCTTTATTATATATTGAAACACTTGGTGATTTTCAATTTCAGTTCAGACCACAAAACAATCTGCGAAAATAGGTAACTTTTTCCTTGATGTATGTCTAACATGCTTGTAATAAGAAAATGCATCTAACCTTTTCCAGCCTGCAGTCAGTTTAGATGACACAATCTGCTAAAACAATTATATTCTATTCCAGTCTCCATCTACATTGGAGTGAAAGTTGATTATATGAATAATGGGACAATTAAAATGCATGATATATATTTTGTGTATGAGTGTATTGCCGATATAGTAACCGATGCTACTCTAACAATTATATGTAGCTTTTACTAGACTTGATCAGTATATAGTTCTTAAGAACCTTTTTTTGTATGTTAATGATCATTGCAACTAATGATAATGGAGGCACCGTGGAATAAGTCATTCCTGTGTGCATAGATATCAGTCAACTGCGACACTATCTAGTTTATGCCTTTATGTATCCTAATTCCTAACATATATGCTTCGTGACATGTAATCGATATCTGGAAACTCATTCGGAAGAATTTGCAAAATTGACAATGCACTGCTCCATTCTTACCAACAGACTCCTTGACCTAACTTTCTATCTTGAGCATTGATTGTTAAGGAAAGGATGCAAATTGTTGGGACATAATGATTTTGGCCCTTCTATGGAAACAACTTTTACACATTTTTTACTGAACTTAAGAATTGTCCTCTCCCTATGATATTGAACTCCCCTCATGTTCTGGAATTACAAATTTTCGTCTTGTCATTTTTTTTTAAGCATGCTAATATTCCTTTCACTTGTTATTTTGATGATTGCTTACCTTATAGCATGCAATTGGCAGATCACTCAACACAAGTGGGCTGGTCCCTTTATGCAGCCAGTGGATGTTGTGGGTCTTGGTTTACACGATTACTATGAGGTAAAACATTGGTTTTGTTCTCATGTTTCTGAACACATGTTTATTATCAGTGTCACCTTTTCTATCCCTCACTTTCATTCATTAAACTCTTAAACAGTCCCTTAAAAGAAAGGACTGTAAGGGATCATGGATGTAGGGCTTTTTCATATTTGCCACAATAAGGGGAAAGAAAAGACATGAAAAAAGGATGCATAGGCATCTGCATTGTTCTACAACGTACATTGCTATCTGTAGTTGATTCAGTTCTGGTTCTTTGATGCATGACCACTCTTTTAAGTTTTCTTTCTTCTGTAGCATAGTGGTTATTTGATTCGTTATGCATTGTTTAATAAAGGTAATTGACAAGCCCATGGACTTTAGTACCATCAAAAACAAAATGGAGGCCAAGGATGGTACTGGATATAAAAATGTCCGTGATATAGGTGCAGATGTAAGATTGATATTCAAGAATGCAATGAAGTACAATGATGAGAGGGATGATGTTCATGTCATGGCCAAAACGTTGTTGGCGAAATTTGAGGAGAAGTGGCTACAACTTTTGCCTAAGGTTGATGAAGAGGTAAGTACACATTGCCGCTGTAATTTTTTAAACATGCATTAATATCTGCTGTTTTTTACATCCGGCAGTGTGGATGCTTAGTAGCCAAGTAAATTTGTTGAAGTAACTATTTACTTGTAGGAGAAGAGACGAAAAGAAGAGGAAACAGAGGCACAGCTAGACATTCAGCTTGCCCAGGAAGTTGCACATGCCAAAATGGCAAAAGATCTAAGTAACGAAGTACGGTCGAGCTTTCAGTCTTCTAGTGCAGCAATACCTTTTGTGTTTTCATACTCCAATGAAATTCATAAACTCGTAACTTTCAATGCTCATATTCTGTTGAGTCTTACTTCAGTAATTGCATGAAGATTTTATAATATGAAATTTGTTTACTTTCCAGCTTGAAGAGGTTGATATGCATCTTGAAGAACTGAGAGAAATGGTGCTTCAAAAGTGCAGGTTAGTCGTGACATCATTAAAAAAAAAAGTTGATCTACTTTCATGCATGTCCTTCAGTACCTTACTCCATGGATTATTAGAGTTCCTTGTTCTTTGGGAGGACGTCCTGGCAAGGTGTTTGCTTGCGGATTGAGCAAATAAAATGTGAATACTTCATCTGGTTTACCTTTCATACATAGGTGAGGAGATAATTGTTGTGCTTCACACGAGAAGATGGTAACAGTTAACAATGAGTTTTTTTTTAATGAATATGTTTCACTTTCTATTAGGATTATTATGGTGGAAGGAATATGATGTTCTAATTCTTTTTGCTCTATTTTTGGTTTATTTACACAAGTACACCAAGCAGGGGCCCATGTGTTTGCTAGTTAAGACAGTCGAGGGAGAAACAAAATTAGGAATTTGTGGATTTTCTTTGTTTTTTTTTCCTCATCTTTTCCCCTCCTTTCTTGTCTAGAGTTGGATGTGGGAGAGTCCAATGGGTGTTGAGAGGCCGAATGCTTGAAGCAAAGGAGTCCAGCTGTCTAGGTGACCGAAGAGTAGGGCAAGAATCCAAGTGGCCAAAGCCGATGAGAAGTCCACTATTCCGCTAAACATTTCTCACTTACTAGATAGTTTAATATTATATAATCACCGTGCTTTTGTCTTGGATTTCGGACTTGGGGCACCGAAAGATCATGATTATTGAAATTCGTTCTGCGAGTGGCATTTCTATATTTATTTCCATTCTTGTGGCCACAGTGAACACTACTCCCATGGTCGTTGAATCCATTTCGTCAGGCACATTTCTATATCTTGCCTATTCTTATCATAGCGATAACCTAGTGATTCCTCAGGTATCAACAAAGTTTGCAAAGAATGCGATTTGAACAAAGGATGTGGAATAATAGTTAGTGACCATTCATTGAAAAGCAAAGTAAGGAACGGAATTTCGTCCTCTAAATATCATCTGTATGTAATGGAGTTTGGGCGGGTAGTAATTGATCATCAAACGGATGGGGCAACTGTTGTGTATATAGTTCCCATCGTGAGAATGTAGTGTAGGCTGCATTCAGTTGATTTCTCTCATTAGTCATGTCTCTATACATTCTTCTCAATCTCTGAAAAGAAGTGTTGTGCAATTTCTACTTATGTAAGAAGTGGTGTTAGTGCTCCTACTTTCGATGCTAAATTCAGAATATCTTGCTTCAGGAGGATGTCTACAGAAGAGAAAAAGGCACTGATGAAAGTTCTTACCCGGTTGTCCCCTGAAGATCTTAACAAGGCGCTTATAATCATTGCAGAGAACAACCCAAATTTTCAAGCAGCGGCCAACGAGGTCGATCTTGATTTGGATGCGCAGGTACTTATTTTGTTTCAACATTTGCCTAATACTTGACAGCGATTTGCACAGTTATGTAATGATTATAGTTGGGTTCTAGTTGTGCTGTAAGTTATACCGAGTCATTGACTGCATCATGATGTACTCTACAGAACGAGTCCACCTTATGGAAGTTGAAGTTCTTTGTTAAAGACATCCTTCAGGTACAAGGAAAGAGTTCAACAAGTATTGGTGGCCACCACAATGTCACCACCACCACCAATGCCCACAACAGCAATCAGAACAACAATAACAAACGAAAAAGAGAGATCTGTGATGCTCTGGCCAAGAGTTCTCAGAAGAAGAACAAGAAGCCTTCCTTGTGATGCATGAATTTATTGTTGCACATCGTCCTGTTAGTCTATTTTGGCGCTCGTGCTCCACAAATTCATCTCAACCAAAACTTTGGAAATTGATGAATAAATGTGAGTGCCAAGTATAAGATAGGGTTTAGGCTTCATTTGTAATTATTACCTTCTGCCATTTCATGCTTCTTGACATGGTTGTGGAAATATTGAAGTCTTTTCTGTCCCAGATACTCTGTACATAAGACTTTGCGGCACTTTGCACTAGAAGTGATATATTCAGCAGTTAATTGCCGATATGCTGGAAATTTGCATCACTTTTGTTCTAATCTTTGCTTGTTCATGTACAATTACTCCCACTTTTCCAAATATATTCTTGTGCACATTTCAAACATTTCCGGAGTAGAAACGGTTAGAATGGGGTAAAGTTGAACTAGCTCAGACCCGAGACCCTAATAAATAACAAGCTCACGGAAACCTTGGGCCTAAAATGTTCTTCGCCCTTGTAAATATAACTCCCTCTGGTCGGCGGCGGAGTTATCCGTCTCTTCCTGCTCAA
>JAOTQG010118097.1:0-11049 GCA_025631175.1 Iris virginica | reverse complement strand
CTCTCTCTCTCTCTCTCTCTCTCTCTCTCTCTCTCTCTCTCTCTCTCTCTCTCTCTCTCTCTCTCTCTCTCCGTCTTCCTTCTATTTCTCCATTAATCCTCTCACCCTCCTTCCTTCAATTTGTTAGTTGTGCATTTTGTACGCTGTAAAATCAAGAGCAGTCTCTTTGATTTTTTTTAAAATTTTATGTACTGTAATTGGCTGGTTCGTGTAATGAAATGTACATTTTCAGGAATTATATAATTTTTGATTTTGTTGGCTTCAATGGTTTGCTAATATATCCTCTAGAATCATAAAGAAATGTTTAACATGTACGAGTTGGCCTTGGATCAATTGAGTTCGAACCGGATTTCGGGTTACTCGCGAACTGTCGAGCAAGTGAGGAGTATACTTGGCTCGGCTTGCTAATCTGAACGAGCTTAAAAATGTTTCCGAACTTGGTTCAAATTGTGGACCGTCGAGTCGGGTGAGTTATACCGAGTCGAACTTGAGTTGGTACACGGGCAACTTGCTCGTTTTTACTGCTCTACTTCCCACCAAACACTCTGAAATGAGGACAAAATAGAAGCCTTATTAATAGTAAATCATTGAGGTAGAAGAGGTGTATAGAAAGCCAGGGTAACTGTTGCGAGTGATCTGGAAATCATAAAACTACTTGGATATAGGAACTAAATGCATGTACTTCTTTCGACTTTTGCAGTTTTGATTCAGCTGTCCTATCAGGCGTGACGTTAATGCTCTTTGCTTGCATCGTGTGGTTGAAGTTGGTATCTTATGCACATGCAAACTATGACATGAGAGCACTTGTGAGAGCAGTTGGTAAGGTAATGTTCAGAAGTCTTAGATTGTAGAAATTTAACCCCATTGATATGGGCAATTTTGGTATATGATATAAGATTTCTATTAGTTTTGTTGTCTTCCCCTCAGAATGAATAAAATGATATTAATAAACTAAACTTACATGCACTTCAATGTTTCAAGGAAAATGCTACCAAGTGCCATAAGGGCACTTGATAAGAACCCAAAGATGAAAGTCTTAGCATTAAATATTTCTAAAAAGTGTTATGATGATATGTGTTAATGCTCTGATGTAAAGTTTCAAAGCAAAAATCTTCCTATTTTGTATTCCTTAAAGAGTGCCCTTAGGGAACTGGTTAGCTTGACCCATATTTTAATTTACGGTTGACATTTATGTAGACTCTGTGATGAGGAACAAAGTTTCTTATAATCGGTTGATGAATTTTGCTGTATTGTTAGGGTGAAGCGTTGTCCAGTTCTTCTGATACGGACTACTATTACGATGCAAGCTTCAAGAGTTTAGCTTACTTCATGGTTGCTCCTACACTATGTTACCAGGTAAGCTGACCCACGCATCCCGTTTGTTGTATTTTGGATATGTAAGATGTCATATCCTGAAGGGGAATGGTTAGATTTATTGTGAGTCTATGTGCTGTAATTTGTTCGCGACAATTTCTTGGAACACATAAATGGGGATCATTTGGTTTGCAACTTCAATGAAGATTAGTGTGCAATGACAAATGCTTATGGATGCTTGTTTGGACATTCAAGCATTTGTAATTACTAGCAGTACTGCACCACACGGTGCATGTGCCATATATTTTAATAAGATAGGAAAATAATGTAAAAATCCTCTTAAAATGATCCATGGGTGTTGGGTTTTTATTTTTTATTAGTGATGGATTATTAGATAAATTTGAGAGACCAATTTTGAATAGAACAATGTATAGTTTTTATTATAACCTACTCCATCGATCCCAAAATGAGCGACACGTTTGTGATGGAAGGAGTAATATTCTATATAGCCCCTTAATTATAAAGTATTTTCTGTATTTGTTTGTGGACAATTTTGGGGGCACACATGAATGGGGATCATTTGGGAGCTTGTTTGGACATTCAAGCATTTGTAATTACAAGCAGTTCTGAGTACACGGTGCATGTGTCAATATATTTTTAACACATGTTTTAATAGGAGAAAAATATAAAAATAACCCCTTAAAATAGTATGAAGGTGATGGAATATTTCTTTATTGAGAATCGATTATGGAATATTATAGGTAATTTTGTGAGACACTTCTTTAATTCTGAATAGAACAATGCATAGTATTTTTTTATCCTAATCTAATATTTTATATAACCCTTTAAGAATAAAGTATTTGCGAGAGGTTTTATCGTGAATATTTTAATCGGTGAGACTTGGCAAAGAAATGACCGACGCTGTGCAGATAAGGGAGTGTCTGCTAATGTTCTCTTAAAGAGATATATAGAAATTTTCATACTCCCGTGCGCTTACAACTTCACATCAAGGACAAAGAAAATGATATGGTTTGTGTAAGCTGTGCTTACGTGTAGTTGATAACATACACCTGTGTCCTCACTAAACCGGCAAATCTGTGGAGGGATGAGTGGCAAGTTTTCAATTGATTCCAAAGCATGCAACTTAAATTGACCTGCTCATGGCCCTTTCTGAAACACATTTTTCTCACTATCAGGTATTTATGTTCATGCTGACAATATAGCTTGCTGATATCTTATTTTATTAAACTAATGCTTTCACAACCTTTCCTCCTAAGTGTTAGCTTCGTTTTTGTTTATTTTGTCCCTTTTTTGGTTTTTATTTTTAATTTCTTTACTCCTTCCCACGGAAATAACTAGAATGAAGAAGGAAAATTTGCATGAACAATCTGTAGGAAGGACGACTTCCCTGCAGTCATACCGAACCTCGTGTTTGCAGTCCACTAACTTGAGAACAATAGTTTTCTACTTCATTGATGTCTGTAGCTTGCCTGGTCTTCTTGGTCTCACTCTTTGATTGGGCGCTATGCCATTCCTTTTCAGATTTATCTTCGTGTCTCCTTATCTTCTGCAGGCTTGCGACTCTAAATTTGAATTTGACGAACTAAATCAACTCTAATACATGCCAGACATTTGATAGTACTGTCCTGTTTTTCTACTCAGAAAGGAAATTTCATGTGCGCTTGTGTTAGTGTATTACCAGATCTTGAAAGTTTGTTATTTATTTTCTTTGTGTGGCATTTTTGTTTGTAGCCAAGCTATCCTCGCACTGCATGCATTCGAAAGGGATGGGTGGTACGACAACTGATCAAGTTGGTAATATTTACTGGGTTCATGGGGTTCATTATAGAACAAGTGAGTTCTTCAATTTTAGGAAGTTTGCATTTTGGAGATTTTCCTCTCTCTCTGTGCCCCCTCTTTATTCTGACATGGTATCGTTTGTACGAGTTTGCAGTACATTAATCCAATTGTTAAGAACTCTCAACATCCTCTGAAAGGGAACCTTTTATATGCAATTGAGCGGGTGTTAAAGCTTTCGGTTCCAAACTTATACGTATGGCTCTGTATGTTCTACTGCTTTTTTCACCTCTGGTAAGTCATCATTCTGACTCGGCAGTGTTACTCGTACATGCTCTTATTCTTTTGAAAAACATGAATTCTTTCATTCTGTCGTTTATGAACCATTTATGAAAAAACATATTAAAACTATGTTCAGGAACCATTTATGAACATAAATAGTTCAAGCAAGAGACATTTTGTGCATGAGAATGCTCACGTTACGGACCTTAATGTTTTATAGTGCGGAAGTCTGGGAATCACTGAGTATCCGAGGGTGTTATTAATGCTTAGTGATTTTGCCATTTTGGGTATATAGTGACGTGAATATGTGTATATAGTTAGTAAGTACCACAAATGCTTGGTAGTGGACAGTGGACACCTTTTACCAATCACATGAATCACCAGGTTATAGTATTCCCAATAATGAAACTTGTACATGCCCCTACCGATGCAATATATGGAATCTGGTGGTTATGCATGCTAGATTCGAAAAAGTGGTTGAAGTTGGATGCTAGTAGGAGTGAATCTAATATGATGCGGGTCTTGAGAATGATTGAAAGAGTTTAATTTTTGGTATTTGTTTAGATTCAATAATATTTTATATTAAAACTAATACATAAAGAGTTCAAAACGAGTACAATTAGTGTTAAAATTTAAATTTTGTTATTTGTTTAGATTCAATAATATTTTATAGGGACAACTTCATAAATGGTTCCTGAACTATTTCGGAATTCATGAGTAGTCCCTTATCTTTTGACGTGGCTAATTTTGAAATAAGTTCATAAAATGTGGACATTAATGGTCCTTCCGTTAGTTCATTGTTAATTTTGACCGTTAAATTCAACATTTGACTAACTTTTAAGGGTAAAATAGACAATTGGTGCATTCCCCCTTCTCTTTCCGGCGAGCTCTCCTTCCCCCTTTTAGGCGAGCTCAGATCTCACTGTAAAATTTCAAATCTCGACGAAAAACTTCAGATCTCACCGAATCTGATGCATTTTACTGCTTTGAACACTAATACTGCAACAATCACATGTCCAAACCAAAGAGCAGTAGAAGAAACACCAACAACGGCAATCACTTTGCTTTGAACACTAATAGAGGTCTTGAAGACCCAGTAAAAGAAGAATGAAAAATAAAAAGATGCTTCGATAAGCAATACCAAGCGTCAATTTCCGTACTTTCTTCAAGAATCAAAACGAAGGAAATCGACAGTGAAGGAAACCCACTTCAAGTTTATCAAGAATCAAAACCCACATCGTCATCACTGAATCAAAACCCAGATCTGAAATATCCCAGTATTACCCATTGATTCCGATTCAAGAGAGATCCGGAGAGATCGAAACGGAAGAAGGCGGAGGGAGATGAAATCAAGAGAAACGAACCCAGATTGCTCGGTTCTTCTTCTTCCAGATTTGCGGCGGGGAGTTTTGAGAGGGAGAGGATGTCGGAGTTGGGGACGGTGACGGTGAGTGAAATGTTGGAGTTGGAGAAGCCGTAGAGGTTTGGTTGGTGATGAAGGCGGCTACTGTTCTCACCGAAATCGAACGGGTCGACAAAAGTATTGTAGTAAAAAGATCGTCTTCATGGGGAATGATGTCAATTACTCGATGGAGTTATTTTCCATTGTTTAGAAATTCGATTAACTTGGATTGGTGATAAATTAGTCAACTAATAAGCAAAACTAAGAAAATTCAGAATTAAAGAACTAGAAAATAGGATTTCATCAATTGTTCTCTACGGCACATAAATGTGATGATCAAAACTATAACTACAATTGATTTTCAAAATGTATTTTTAAAGATATGTATGCATCTCTCTCGAGTAACATACAATTGTCTAATTTATTCAATCCTAGTCAATCCCATGATTAAAGACGAATAAATTAAGCCTATTAGTTTCCAAATTAAAAGTAAACCTTATGTAAACAATTGCTAACATCCCTGTTATTCAAAAGTAAGTACAAGATTCCAAGATTTATAAACAATCTATTGTGAAATCCTGATCATCACAATAGCAATACCATAGAATATCAATCGACTACATCCTAATTCCTATAAAGAAATTTAGCTACTCATAATTAAAATCGAAACGAAGAACTTGGTAATACATAAATTCATCATTGAATGAAATAAAGATGAAAAGAAATTACAACACTTGTCTGCACGTAGATGAAGAAGGAGGCAAAGAATTACAAACTACTCTTCCGGATTGCTTCACCAATTTATGCGCACAAGATACAACTATGGCTATAGCTATGGCTATAGCCAGACTGCTAGAGAACGAGAAAAAATGAAGAAGATAATGAAGATTAACGTTCTATGTCTCTGTCAGTGATAAAAACTAACTAAAACGGTTATATTGTAGAAACCGTTCTAGCACCCTCAGATTTTTATCCTCAACTTCCCGCACTTAGCACTCTTTAATTTTTCATGAATCTTTAAATCTTCCTTTAAATCTCCTTTCTTCGGCAATATCGGCAATCCTTTGCTAGAAATCTTAAAAGTTAAAAACAATTTCTACAAAAACAAACAAACCTAAACCGAATATCAAATCTAATAAAGATAATAAAAATTATATAAAAACATTACTCAAAAATATAAATTTAAATGTAAATGATGATGTTTTTAATATGAAATATATACAAAATAATCACACAACAAATACTTCCACACTTAAACCTTTACTCGTCCTCGAGTAAACTGAACTTAAAAGAAAATAAAATAAATAAAGTAAAAGAAATAAAATCCTAATTTATATTCCACTTCTGTCGATGATACAGTTGCATTTAGTATTTGCAACAAGCCTTTCAACCTCTAGGTTACCCTAGTGGACGAGTCTTGTCTCGTGAGGATTTGCAGTCGAATTTACCCACAAAATTCGAATTATACAACATATTCACAACATGTCAATATATGTTGTACATTCAATAGTACACCACAATCATCACAAGTAAAAGCAATTTACATATATGACAATTAAATCTGTAGTCGAAATATCAACTTTTAATCTTTCAACAATATCAATCATGCAATTATGAATTCAAACATATATCTTATAAAATGATAAAATAGCAAACATTTAATCTGTGGGTTCTCTTTCAGAAATCGGGATATTCTAAATGTTGCTAACTTGTGAGAAGCGTAAAGTATATCTCAATTCCAATTCCTTGAATGACTCCCCACAAAATTACGAATGCATGAATATAAGCTGCAATACATGTAAAACTCATTTATTACAATTTTGATAAAATCTCCGTTTCAAGTTTTAGCATTACAACTACATAAATGAATGTCGTTTATACACAAAATACTCTCACTAAATCCAAATGAATTCATATATCAACAATTTATATATATATGTTTAAACAATCTCTCTTCACCCCCCAAACTACATTAAGCATTGTTCTCAATGCACAAATATATAGATCATGATAAATTATATTAAATATGCAAAGAGAAAGTAAGAATACTCACGAATTGTGCCTAAGCACAAGAACCATCAATTTGGAGGAAATCCCGTACGGTGGAAATAGTCACATAACTTCTCCTGTTTGACTTGCATTTGGCGTAGATTGGGTCCTTTGCTTCTTTTAGTTCCATATATTGAGCATGTGAATGAGTTACAAATTGTTGGAACTGAGCATTTGAGTTAGCCACATATCTTTGAAACCACACCGGAGCATCGGAGTATGTATCTCCCGTTATAGGAAATCTCAAACTACTCGGCTCGCTAATTGATACTTCTCTCCCCGTGTTATTATCCTCCTCTTCATCATTACTAGTCTCCTCATCACCATTTAGCCGATTATCAATAATATGTACTCCATCACGGTGATCCTTTTCCACCCATTTCATTGATAACAACTTTTTATCCACACGCCATGGTTCGGAGTCCAATCTAACTAAATTGGTATTCTCCGAACGAAAAACAACAATATATTTGGCTATAGCGGTTATCGTTCATTCACACACAATATCTCCCCCTTTTTTCATTCCCTGTAACTCTCTCAAAATGATTGAAAAGAAGGTTTACGAAATTCGATTTCTCGTTATTTTGCACACAATACAAAACCTCCAATTCTCCCCTATTAATATGACCATTACTCTCACTTCGACCGACCAAAGTGAAAGAGAGTACACAGTGTAAATATCGGAGTAGGTATTATCGATGTTAGATTCTTTACAATTTTTAGCTACGTATATCAAACCATTATTGTCAGACAATTCTCTCAAGAGAGGAGTTTCAAAATCTTGTGGCGGATTACACACATCATTAATTTTTCACTAAAAAACATCTCCGATCTCACCTTTTGACAATGCAAAATCCTTACTTGCAATGCGAAACCTACACCCATCTCCATCTTTAGCAAAGAACTTAAAAAATTCCAACAATTGTGGATATGAAGGGCAACACATATGATATAATGTTTTCCAACCAAGAGATTTCAACATAGTAAAAAATGGGTGAATAATATCAAGCAAATGAAGTGCATAGTCACGTACGTAATGACTAGACACAATCTTTTTATTCTTTAACAAGGCTAATCGAGCTTTTTGGGACTCACCTTTCACTTGAAATTTTGGATATTTTTGAACTTGAGGTGGTACATTCTTTTGCTTTTTGCTTGTTTGTTGCTCTTCATCAATAGCCTTTCACTTTTCCTTTGCATTAGTGTTCTTTCTATCCATAACCAAGAATTGAATGTCTACCGAGGGATTGATGATTTTCGGATGGAAGATGAAGAATAAAGAGATAATTAGGATAAGAATTAATTTAGGTTAGGAAATTTGTGATTGAGAGAGGATTTAATTGTTGAAGATAGAGAGAAGTGTGAAATTTTCGGATTTGGTGAAGAGAATGGTGGAATTTTTGTATTTGTGAATGTTAAGCTAATCTTTCTTAAGTATTGCAAAGATGTGAAGAGACTAATTTGGTTTTAAATGGGAAAAATTCCACTTCATGGTGAAGGAAGACATTGTTCTCGGTCATAAGATCTCTTCTATGGGTATTGAGGTGGACAAAGCAAAAATTGAAGTGATTGAAAAATTACCACCGCCCACCTCAGTTAAAGGGATTAGGAGTTTCCTTGGTCATGCCAAATTTTTATTGTTGGTTTATGAAGGATTTCTCTAAAATCGCAAAATTCTTATGCAATTTACTTAGAGAAAGATGCACCATTTGTATTTGATGAAGCTTGTTTGAGTGCATTTAAGAGGTTGAAACTTGATTCCTGCTCCTTGCATGACGTCACCGGATTGGAATCTTCCTTTCGAAATCATGTGATGCAAGTGATTTTGTGATGGGGCTGTATTGAGTCAGAAGAAAGATAAAAAAAACTCATGTCATTTACTATGCAAGGAAGACATGTGATAATGATCAAGTTAATTATGCGACCACTGTGAAAGAGATGTTGGTTGTGGTGTTTGCATTTGAGAAGTTTAGGTTTTATCTTGTGGGTTTCAAGGTGGTTGTGTACACGGATCATGGGAAGTAGGTATATGATGTCTAAGAAGGATGCTAAGCCGCGTTTGATTCGTTGAATTTTGCTTCTTTAAGAATTTGATATGGAGATTCATGATAAGAAGGGATCCGATAATGTGGTAGCAATCATTTGTCGAGGCTCGAGAAAAAGGATGATTCGGAAGAGGATGAGATTTCTATTGAGTTCATCCAATATCTTCTCTATTTCTTCATCAAACATCAATTTCATCTTCAAATCTTACATCTTATACAACTTTTTCCATTAATCATTCATCAAATCTTCTCAATTTCACTCTTTCTCAAGCTCTAAAACCCACATTCACAAATCCGAAAATTGGACCATTCTCTTCACCAAATCCAAAAATTTCACACTTCTCTCTTCCTTCAACCATTAAATCCTCTCTCAATCACAAATTTCCTAACCTAAATTAATTCTTATCCCAAATATCTCTTTATTCTTCATCCTCCATTCGAAAATCATCGATCCCTCGGTAGACATTCAATTCTTCGAGATGGGTAGAAAGAATACTAATGCAAAGGAAAAGGGAAAGACTATTGATGAAGAGCAACAAGCAAAAGATTGTGCCACCTGAAGTTCAAAAATATCAAAAACTTCAAGTGAAAGGTGAGTCCCAAAATGTCCGATTAGTCTTGTTGAAGAATAGAAAGATTGTGCATAGTTGTTATGTATGTGAGTATGCACTTCATTTGCTTGATATTATTCACCCATTTTTGACTATGTTGAAATCTCTTGTTTGGAAAAATTATATCATACGTGTTGCCCTCCATATTCACAATTGGTGTTGGAATTTTTAACTTCTTTTGCTAAAGATGAGACTGGTGTAGGTTTCACATAGCAAACAAGGATTTTGCATTGTCAAAAGGTGAGATTGGAAATGTTTTTGGGTGGAAAATTAATGACGTGTGTATTTCGCCACAAGATTTTGAAACTCTCTTCTTTTGAGAGAATCGTCTCACAATAATGGTTTTGATTGACATGGCTAAAAATTGTAAAGAATCTAACCTCGATAATTACCTACTCCGATATTTACACTGTGTGCTCTCTTTCACTTTGTTTGGTCGAAGTGAGAGTAATTGTCATATTAATTAGGGGTGAATCGGAGGTTTTGTATTATGCGCGTAATAATAAGAAATCATATTTTGTAGACCTTCTTTTCAATCATTTTGAGAGAGTTATAGGGAATCAAAAGGGGGAGATATTGTGTGTGGAGGAATGATAGTCACTATAGTCGAATATATTGGTGTTTTTCATTCGGAGAATACCGATTTAGTTAGATTGGACCCTGAACCATGACGCGTGGATAAAAAGATGTTATGAATGGAGTGGGTGAAAAAGGATCGCCGTTGTGGAGTTCATATTATTGATATTCGGCTAAATGGCGATGATGGGGCTAGTAATGATGAAGAGGGGGATAATAACATGGGAAGAGAAGGATCAATTGGCGAGCCGAGTATTTTGGGGTTTCCTATAACGGGAGATTCATATTCTGATGCTCCTGTTTCAAAGATATGTGGCTAACTCAAATGCTCGGTTCCAACAATTTGTAATTCATTCGGATGCTCAATATATGGAACTAAAAGAAGCACATGACTAAATGCAACTGCAATAGGAGCAGTTACGTGACTATTTTCGCCATATGAAATTTCCTCCAAATTGATGGTTCTTGTCATCTTGTGCTTAGGCACAATGTATGAGTATTCTTACTCTCTCTCTCTGCATATTTAATATAATTTGTCATGATCATATACTTGGGCATTGAGGACAATGCTTGTTGTAGTGTGGGGGTGAAGAGAGATTGTTTAACATATATATATATATATATATATAAAGATTTGTTCATATATAAAGTATATCTTATGTGTGCATTCATTTGGATTTAGTAAGAGTATTTTGTGTATTAATGACATTAATTTATGTAATTGTGATGTTAAAGCTTGAAAATGGAGATTTTATCAAGATTGTAATCAATGAGTTTTACATGTATTGTGGCTTATATTCATGCATTCGTAATTTTGTGGGGAGTGATCGAAGGAATTGAGATTGAGATATATTTTACGCTTCTTGTTGTCTTACTAAAAAAAGAAAAAGAAAAGTAAGTTAAGAAAAACTAAAATATTGTTGAATGAGAATAAGTGAGGTATAAGTTAGCAACATTTAAAAGATTCCAAATT
>JAOTQG010118086.1:0-11049 GCA_025631175.1 Iris virginica | reverse complement strand
AGCATTTATAATTATTATGTAAATTTATCTAAATTTAAATTAACTTTGAAAAAAATACATAGTTCGATTCGATACTTATTTTGGGGCGTAACGGCATCGTGCTCTCAGACACGGGCATTTTCTACGTCGTGCCCTCGAGCTCGGACATGGGCATTACTACTTAAAAATTTCGAAAATGCCATCCACGGGCATTAACTAGTTTATAAATAAAATAAACATATCTTAGTGGGTATGACTAGTCGTACCGTATACCAATGGTGTCAAGTAAGCTTTCTTCGCTTTCGGTTGTCCGAGCACGGCGAAATGGTCAAAAACAAAAATGGTGTCAAAACCTGAATTTTGAAAAAGTAAAACCAATCTCCCATTCCTTTCTACGCATTCATTTCATTCCATAATTCAATTAACGAATTAGTAACTCCAATTCCAAGATTAACCGGCACAAACGGAAAGAAATCATGTTGTCGACGTTGACGCCGACGCAGAAATATGCCGCCGGAGCACTCTTCGGTCTGGCCCTACACCAGGCGCAGATCCACCAGACTCATCCGTTAGGCGGCTCCTCTTCCAGCGACAACGACGAATCGACTGTGGACCGCAGCAGCAGCGCCAGCAGTAGCGATTCTGTATCTGAGGATCCTCAGCTTTGGGTCCACGAATCCTCCGGTCTCCTCCGCCCCATTTTCAGGTCCTCTTCTTTTTTCCTTTATTTTTTAATTTCGTACCTTCCTATATTCGCTTTTAAATCTCTTATCACTCTACTAGCTTTAGAGATTTATTTTTAATGCGCTCACTCTAATTTCACGTTTCTCGCATTTAGTTTGACATCATAGTTTGACTTTTTCGTGTTCACTTTGTGATCAATATCTTGGAAGTATGTACATTTCTCTACTTATCAATGATAAAATTATGCGTATTTTTCCACCGTTAGGGACACACGTACATACTATAACATTATAATATTGTAAGTGGGCGATGAAACATGATGTGTGTCGCCGTTAATTTAAACAAGGACACTCATTTTATCATTTAGTGGTAGACTTGGGCCATGTCTTGCATTGCTTGTCAGTAATTGCTATCAATGACTTAAAGGAATTACTAGCGTGGCAAGTTTTGAGGGATTGGGATCCTCATTCTATCAACTTCTTGAATGCATTACGCACTGCCGGATGATGGTAATGTGTCTATCATGTTTAGATGGCAAGCATCGAATATTGCGTTGAGGGAACCGAGAGAATCTAGTAATGGAGAAGAGTCGAGTTGATTTTGTAGTGTTGAAAGTGCAAGTAGTTTCTTATCTAATATTCATAAGCAAAATGTAAAAATTTACTATAAGCACTTAACATGGGACTCTTATTGGATGGAAAAAGGAAAAGTAAAAGAGTGATTGTTAGTTGTTAGTCGTTAGTTGGAATTTTGAATCTTCTAGATAATCTATTGGAATTGATAATACTCTCATTTCCAGTAATTTGTATTGTATTGAAGCAGAATAGTTTGGGTAGTTGTACATGCTGTAATTTGTTTGAATGCTCTAGATTTTTGTTGCAAATAGGTTTCTGGAGATTGACAGTGGGGCTTGGCCTGGACTGGAGGAAACTGCTGGGTCTACTTCAGCGAATCATCATGTTGGAGCTGTATGTTTCTTTGTACAATTACATGTTCTACAATGAAATTATGTTTGATCATCTCTTCTATCATACCGTTTTCATTAGGAAGTACATGAGGATATACAATGTGTTTTGTTCCTCTCTACTTTGTTTATCATTCGTGAGAGAACTTGGCTATCTTATTATCGGCATGAATTTAGAATAGGCAGCATCTTCCCTTCAGCAGGGATCACGGTTCTAATGTCAGGTAATTTCCCCCTAATTACTGGCTCTATGAAGTATTTCTGAGATGCATTTGTATAGAAAATAATCAGGAGGGACTAATGGGTGGTGTAAAAAAGATAGGTGATATTCGAACATGAGCGGCACAAGTAATCACGCTCATAGCTCGCTTACCTCTAGTATGTATACTGCACGGAAGTAATGAAGTTTACTGAACAAACAACATATCTGAATCCATTTTAACGTTCATGTAGAAAATATTCATTGGTCATGATGACTGTTTTTCTGATGATTATTTCACTACTGTGTGACAACCTTTTCCTTGTAAAGCTGGCATCGTTACAAGGATTATATATCTTTGGTGATTTCCTTATAAAGTTTCTAGATATCATGGCTTGGATCATGTCTTTTTTGGCAGTGTATATTCTACTAACGAGATGTTCTGCTCCCTTCTTTGCTATCATATTCCAAGAATTCCTCCCTGCATTTGAGCACACAGTTTTTCTAACATAATTACTCCTTTTATATCACAGTTCTTGAGATTACTCGCAGAAGAAAGTGATAGTACATCTTCAGAAGTTACAGATAAGGAACTTGCCTTATCCAAAGCTGTTGATGCTATGGAATCAAGCATTGAAACAACTCCTGATGAATTTGAGTCTAAAAAGGAGAAGCATCGTGAATATGTTGATGAACGCCGAGAAAAATTCTCCATTAATGAGTTGCAAACAAAGGCTGAAGTTGCAAATGAGCACCTTGAAAACATGGAGACAATTTCCAAAGTTTCAAATGAGAACATTGAAAATAAGGAGACAAGTTCTAATTCACCTAACACCAAACAGACACCCGTACAATCTGGGAGTAAAGTTGATCAAAAGCAGCAGGTGCCTATAGAACCTCGCAGTACAGTTGATGGGACGCCCTTTGAAGAGGTAAACATGCTTGGTTACCAGAGGAAAGTGGCTGTTCTGTATGAGCTTCTATCAGCTTGTCTGGCAGATATACCAGAAGATAAAAAGAAATCTAGACGACGACGAAAGGGGTATGATGCTCGACATCGTGTTGCTCTGCGGTTGCTGGCTGTCTGGTTCAATGTCAAGTGGATTAAAATGGTTTGTCTTGATATCTGTTGAGTGCTGATTATATATAAGCATTTAGTTATATAGATATATAATGTAAACCTTCGGATAATGTCATTGCCTTGTTGGTAACATAACCATCTGTTGACTTGCTTAGATATCAGTAGATAGAAGAAGGTGATTCTTAAGAACATTCATTTTTCCATTTTCTGTTTCTTTCCTATGTTACATTCGGGATTGAAAATGTTTTGCATTGTTACGTTGATGAACTAGATCTCCTAGCAAGATTTAACTACTTGAGTGGAGGTAAGATTTAAAGGATCTTGCAAATCACCATTTAGATTCACAATCTTCTCTTTCTGCTAATTAGAATCTCCTAGGACATACACATTGTAGACTTAATGTATTCTTTCTGGGTTTGGATTCTGTTATAGGAGTGAAATGCTTCTATTACTTTTAGGATGAAGCTAATTATATCACGAGCATTTTCTTAATTTGTGATTTGACCTAAACCAAATATTACTACAAGCTATTTAATATGAAAGTGATGCTTTCAAGCTCCTGTTTTATCTATATTTACTAATCTTCTGGTGGACAATTTCTCTCATATGGTACTTGGAGTGGGCCTGTCAATTTGTTACCCATTAAACCACTCTAACCCTCTTTAACATGCTAAACAGCTCAACCCGTTTCAACCCATTTAATTACAAATTTGTGTATTAGAATGTGTAAAAAATATTTTTTTTGTGCGAAAGAGTATACAACATATTAATTCGAATTTAACTATCCAATCACGAGTCTAATATATCTCAATATGATAATATCACTCATATCATCCATATCACTCATATCTCCAATATCATATCCTAATATCATCAAATATCATATAGTAATATCAAACACTTTTCATCTACTACCTCTATACCTATACACTCTCACAAATCAATTCAAACTTTTCAAATCACATTCTCTCTCCTCTTTCCTCTATTCTCTCCTCACATTCAAATCTTTCGCATCATGAGGGCAATTTAGTCGTTTATTTCATAAACTCATATCACTCGTATCATCCCATATTCATATTATGAACAGTACCATATCACTTGATATCACCGTATATAGCACTCATGATCGGACCCTTAACCCATTTATTACATAATTGAGTTGATCGATTAATTAATGGGTTATAATAGGTTGAACCCATTAGAACCTGTTATTTATCGGAACTCAACCCATTACAACCCATTTAACCCAAATTGACAGGCTTACTTGGAAGTAATGAACTCTAGGTTAATTCCATAGTTAAGGTAAAATCAGCTGCTCATGGTATTAAGGCTGTAGCAGGTTAACATTTCATGAAATAGATTGGCTTTATTGATTCTTTGACATGTTTGTTGAATTGCTTAAAGGACAAATAATATCTTCGTTTGTGTTTTCTTCTGGAATTAATGTTCCTGCCTTGAAAATTTCTGCCTTCATTATGCATGTGCCAGTATAGACAAAACATTTGTCTCTATGAATCATTGATATCTCAAATTTTCATATTGAAGTATGCCTTAACTTTCTATCTTTGCCATTTCTTGCTGTATATTTACAATGCCAGAAGAGGTTGGTCTCCTAAATAGTGTCGTGGGAAATGTGAATATTGTATGGTATAGAGGTCTTGGGTAAGTAGTTTGTACTTTCAATTTTTGGCTTGATCAGTATTTGTATATCATTGGTCATGACCTATGGGTACTGCAAGCAATTATAGTATGTTTGTGTTATCTTTAAGCCTGTACTGTAATTTTTTTTTTTCGATTGATGTTTCTTTCTTTGACTTAAACATCAAGTCCTACATTTTCATTTTCTTACATTCTTTTTGCAGGAAGCTATTGAGATTATGATTGCTTGCTCTGCTATGGCTATACTGAAAGAGGAAGAGGCAAAAGAAGAGGAAAATGGAACACCAAAAAGCTCATGGGCTAAGTGGAAACGTGGTGGTATCATAGGTGCTGCTGCAATCACTGGTGGAACCTTGATGGCAATCACTGGTGGTATGGTTTTCTAATTATCTCACTGATTACATTAGATTATAAGTGTCTTATTTAAGTAGGTAAGGATGATGCGAGGGTTTTTCGAACATTTTATTTTCAACAGGTTTAGCTGCTCCAGCAATTGCTGCAGGATTCGGTGCTTTAGCTCCAACATTGGGTACTATTATCCCTGTGATTGGAGCAAGTGGGTTTGCTGCTGTTGCCACTGCCGCAGGTAGCGTTGCGGGCTCTGTGGCAGTCGCTGCATCATTTGGAGGTGAATACAGATAACAGCTTCCCAGACACTTACGCTCTGTTTTTTTGTCTTAAATGTTTTCATGAATTTTAGTTTTTATTGAAAACGAGGAACCTTGAAAACAGAATTATAGAATCAATTGACATGGATCCGTAGACAACCACCAAACGAGGAGTCACCGAGTCACACAATTTCCACACATGAAAAGATGAAAATATTCTAATACATCACTATATTATATTCTATAAAATATGATTAATGTTGAAACAGGTCTGTAATGTGTTAAGAGAGTGCTTTATGCTGAATTTGAATGCAAGTGTCGAACAGGTAGTCTAGTGCTAGCATCCCAACTACTGGAGCATCATTTGAAAATGTAGCCTTACATCTAAAACATAATCCATTCCATCCTTTATAATCTTTAGCTCAATAATAGTTCTCATACTAACACTTCAATCAATTCAGCTGCTGGAGCTGGACTCACAGGAACCAAAATGGCTAGAAGAACTGGAAGTGTTGATGAATTTGAGTTCAAAGCAGTAGGAGAAAACCATAATCAAGGCGTGAGTTTTTGTTCAAAAATTTTGTCCGCTGTATCTGAGGCTGTTTTTTTTCTATTCATATGTTTTTGTTTACAACTGTTCTTCATCATGACATCGTATTCTTTTTTTTGGGGGTATGTTTAAGTCTTTGCATCTTTCGATCGAAGAAGCACCGACACCGACACGTCGGACACTGCCACAAGAAAGTTTCCAAAAAGCACCGATACGATCGCTCAATCTATTACATTTTTCATATTTATGTATATTACGATATTACACTAATAAGAACAATCAGCATCAAAATATTTTACCATGATCAAGTAGAAAAAATTGCTGAAAAGTACTAAATCATTCCTAAAGTCACGAAAAGAAAGAACCGCGAGATTAGCCCTAAAAAACGGGGAAGAAGAAACAAGAGTGCTGAACTCGCCCCCCCCCCCCTCCCCCCGACAAATGGGCAAAATCTGGATTTCAATATTTTTGTCTGTTTGGATAATTGAAAACCTCTACATGTATAGTTTGATCGTAGGAGAATAAGTGAGGTAACATTTTGCCCCCTTTGAGCGTCCCATTGTGTCCCAGAGCCTGATCCATTCAGAAAGCAGTTAAAAACTCCGAAACACTTATTCCGAGCGTCCCAGGCATATTCCAGGGTGTCGAAAGATTCAATGGTGACACCTTGGCCCCAGGGGGGTATCTGTGCTTCATAGTTTCAGATCATCTGGTTGTCATATTTTTGCCCTCTGCATTTCCAGTTTCATAATGGCAACTGACCTCATTAAAGTTTATCTTATCAGCGGCTGGCTGTTGAGATCTTGATCTCAGGATTTGTTTTTGAAGAAGATGATTTTGTAAAGCCTTGGGATGGACAAGATGATAACCTCGAAAGGTAAGCCATGACTTTGCAACCTTTCCAATGTTGAGCATTCTGCTCGTTCTTGGTTCATCTCCATAATTCTGTTTTACATGATTGCACTTGGTCAACATATTTTCAAAGGGGCATATTTAAAAGAGAAACAAAAGAATCTGAGTTGACTTGTCTTCACTCCATCATGTCTTCATTCTTCTGGTTTTTATTCCTGCTATGCCCAGTCCTTTGGGATCTGGTTAATTTTTCATTAGTTTTACATTATCTGTACCAGATTGTAACAAATTCAATTTTCTTTCAAATTTTCTTTTCCGTTTGATCTTTTGCTGTCTCTGAGTACAAGCTCTGTTTGTGCTTCGAGAAATACATGTGAGAGCTCAAGAGAAACGAAATAACCAATGAAAATTTCAAACTCAAATAATTTTAATTTTTTACTGATGACTGTCTGGTTCTGAATATTCCCTTTGTGCTCCTGGAATTTATTGGTCTCACTATAACCCATGGGTTAACATCTCCAAATCGATTTTCATGGTCGGTACTGGCGTACTTACTGCTGTATCATCTTTAACTCCAGCGTGAAATCAGTGTCCAAAATGTGTGAGCTTTATGCTTGAATAATTTTACTTGTAGAAATATTAGTGTAGGATGTAGAGAACATCAACTAAGTGCTTGTACTGGGGTGCACAAGGCTCAAATCAGTGGCATGGGCAATGCCTTGGACTTTTTTCAAGCAGCAAGGGTGCATATACCCGTGCTTTTCGTTTTGGCTGGTGCTAAGGGAAAAAACAGGTTTTTTTTTTTTCAAATGTAGTTGTTGGCCTGTGTTACTTAGGTTTAATCCTTTTCAAGCATGTGAAATTAATGGAACAATGCTTGAGTGGCAGTGCTTAGCATGTTGGGCTGATTACCTATCTGGTTCTTTATCTACTACATCCATCCCAAAATGGGTGTCCCTTTTAGCTTTTAGGAAATTACGGAAATCCAGTTTTAAGCAATTTATTTGCATATATACATCAACCCCTATGGTGCTCACGTTATGACAGTGCTAGTGTGTATTGGTGATTATAGTTGACGACGGTAATTTGAAAAGAGCCCACTCATTTTGGGACAACATTTTCCCAAAAAGGTTCTCATTTTTAGAGAGGGTGAGTAACACTTTAGAAGCAATGTCAAAGGCTTCTTATCCATAAAAGAGTAATAACTGTCTCTATCTTTCTCACAATTCATTTTTGTAGGTATATACTGCAGTGGGAGTCCAATAATCTGATTGCTGTAAGCACTGCAATTCAGGATTGGCTCACTTCGAGTAAATCATTTCACCCTATAACTAATTAATGGAGTGATAGCATTAGTGTATGATGTTCACATTACCACTACTTGGCGCAGGGCTTGCAATGGAATTGATGACGCGAGGTGCAATGTTGACAGTATTAGGCTCACTTTTTGCTGCGTTGG
Source organism: Iris virginica (assembly GCA_025631175.1). NCBI lineage: Eukaryota > Viridiplantae > Streptophyta > Magnoliopsida > Asparagales > Iridaceae > Iris > Iris virginica. The sequence goes on along the minus strand of JAOTQG010118086.1, from coordinate 3,014 downwards.
CTTGGCCTGCGACATTACTTTCGGCTACCGATTTAATTGACAGCAAATGGACTATTGCTGTAGACAGGTTTCTCTTTATACTTGACTGTAGGATCAATAGATGGAAGATGGGAAGAACCTGCCTAATGTTTTCATTTTCAGTCGTTTAAATAAAAATACATATATTGCATCCAATGGAGGAATAATATTCATATAGATGGCTAAAAAAATATTTTAATATGTGGCCAAAGTCTAGTATAAATACTTCAAGACGCTGTATTTTGAAATAGATTTTCGTCATAACAGTACTCTCTCCGTTCCAAAATAGGTGTCTTGGTTTGAATAGCACTAAGTTTTAGGAGTAGTTCACTTTTCAGATGTGTAAACATAGTTACATAAAAGGGTCTAGTGGCGGGTCCATGAGAGATTTATGTTCTAAAAATTTTCCTTTGTTTCCAAAGGGGGAAAGTGGATACTTATTTTATAACAGAGGGAAAACTACTAACAAAAAGCTTTTACTTTGAAAACCAGAGAGGAGGGAGGATGCCTGAAGAGTGCGGCATCTGCCTTGCTCCTCTACTCAATGTGGGATTTCCCCTGCTGCAAATGCTTGAACATTTTACGAACTTGGGTTAATGTGTTCTCCTTGATTTCATTGAGTTCCATCCAGAATACCATCAAATAAAGACTCAGCGAAATATTATTTTATTTTATATCACTTTGAGTTCCAATTGGGAGAACTTTAACTAGCTGGGGCATATTCTTCTTTAAAGGGATCAATTCATAAAGGAAAGACCCTCCAAAAATAAGCATATGTGTATGCCACTATTTGCAACAAGCACACAGTATTCTTTAGTAAAAGGTGAAATAATAGTTGTGCTCATTGCTTGGCTGCTAAGACTCAGCAGTTAGCAATGTATTCACTGCATTTCTGTATGTGCTTTTATGTGGTCTATCTTTGAATGTTAATGGGAAATTGAGAAGGCAATCCATTGTGTTTGGCAAGGTGGTGTTCTTCCCTTCCTTGCGATCTTTATTTGTCCCTCTCGAATGTTCTTCTAATAGTTGTGTTTTGTCAGATCGGACAAGGCAGGAAAGTTGCTTGCTGATGTCTTGCTCAAGGGATTGCAAGGGCACAGGTGCACGATCCTAAAGAAAAGTTGAAACTATTTAATTGTTCGAAAGTCTTAGCTGTTCAGTTAATGAAATCAAGTATTGGTGCTATATGCTTTTGTAGGCCTGTTACACTAGTAGGTTTCTCGCTAGGAGCACGGTTAATTTACAAGTGTCTTCAGGTTTTGGCTGAAAATGGACAAAATGGTAATTGCTACTAGTTCTGAGGCATTGTTCTGTTCATGCATTGTTTAGCTTGGATGAAAGATACTAATGCACTTCTACTGGGTTGCAGGCCTTGTAGAAAGAGTTGTTCTCCTTGGGGCTCCTATTCCTATCAAAGATGAAAACTGGGAAGCTATAAGAAAGGTTTTCCAGAACAACTTCCTTAATTTTTCTTTTGTTTTTGTGTTTCTATGCATGTTCTCTGCTACTTTTGTGTTAAGAAGTTATGTTTTGTTTTGCAGGTGGTCTCCGGGAGATTTGTAAATGCTTACTCCACAAATGATTGGATGCTTGGAATTGCCTTCCGGGCTAGGTATTCTATTTTGCCACTGTAGTAATTGAGATTATATGCCCTTGAGTGTATCATAATTTTTTATTGAATATGATTATAAATTATGGTAACTTTTTTCAAACGTTGCTATTATACAAACATACTTATAGCATCCATCCTTTCTTGTTTGGATGATAGTCCACTAGGAGATTCTTTCCTTTTAAATTAAGACTAGAAACTTGTGAAGTCCTGACTTGATGTCCCAAATAAGCGTGTGAACAAGTTATACAGTCTGCAGGATTTAGTGAATTGATTAGTCTGATGGGTACAAGTGGTTAGTTTTCCTTCCATTGGGCATAGAATTCTAAAGAGGTATATGGGTCGTTTGTTACGAGAAAGTTTTCCTAGTCAGTTTACTCGAATACCATTCACGTTTTTGTGCAGTCTCCTTACCCAAGGGCTGGCTGGAATTCAACCGATCGATGTTCCTGGAATTGAAAATGTGAGCTTATTTCATTCAGCACTGCTCCTTTGTCTTCAAGCTCTTCTTTTGCTTTGGTTTTCGTTCTCCTTTTTCTTATTTTGCATCATTATTACAGGTTGATGTAACAGATATCATTGAGGGCCATTCTTCATATCTTTGGGCTACCCAACAGATACTAGATCGGCTCGAGTTGGATACATATTTTCCTGTTTTCCCAAGCACTCGTACTAAACCTTAAGTTGGTTCCTCCCTCGTTGCAGCAGGATGCAGTAAATTGTCTTCTTAGGGGATTGTACATATGATGTTATGGGATAAGTAATCTGGCTACGTATGTTCAACATGGAAAGTTACCCCGTTGTCCCATCGCATCGGAGATGCTTTGCAACATCGTAGTACATACTAAAAATGGAAAAGGCAAAGAACATAGATATGTACAGTTTGAATTGTTTTAACAAGTAGTAGACAAATTGTGAGAGCGTCGCTTCTCTTCCTACTCTTTTCGTAGGGGCAATACTTCTTTTTGGCCGATCCATCCTTCAAAAATCTTGAACTAATTAATTTTCTGTTACATTAATTAATCAGACCTGATACTATAGGATTAGCAGAAGATGTACCCGCAGCTTGATCATAAGGAGAAACTGATTGTGCATTAAGCGATGAGAGAAGATGCTGATACCGTGTCTTAGAGATAGGACCATCATTGGAGGAAAGAATAGCATTGACTATCTTGGCATTGGAGAAAGAAGATTTATTTGAACGCAGGCTTGGAGATATTTATGTTTTTAAGATGATTGGCATTTTAGAAGGATCTGAAATAGTGTCAAACATAGTCGGCTAATATGGGAAGCCTTTTAGAAAGAAGCATGAATCTCTGATATGCTTTACACCACCACAATAGTCACAAGACAATTTGGATCTACCAGTTCTCTTAAAAGGAGTCAT
>JAOTQG010118075.1:0-11051 GCA_025631175.1 Iris virginica | reverse complement strand
ATATGTTAAGAGTTGTGTGTGAGTCCTGTGATCGGAAACAATATACAAGCTCGATCAATGAAGGAGTAACAATTGTTATAGTGCGGTATAGCGTATAGCATGCGTTAGGGTTGTCTTAGTTCTGCTGTGCTTAAAGGGTTTTTCGTGCGTCTTCTATTACCGTGACCTTTAATGTTTAGAGAAATAGGAGAACACTGGTGTTGTACCTTCCGTCAGGAAGATCAAGTGCATCACTGTTAAACATACAACTGCGAGAACATGAATTGATAACATTATGAATTGATAGCATGAATAATAATTAAAGGTGGACTCCATGAACTTAGATCTCTAGCAACTGTTGTTTTACACCAAACTCAATATATTAGTTATTCTGAATTCATTACTATCCTCGATAATTCACTTAATCCAAGTCCTTAGTGGATCGACATCCTATTTATCATTATCTGCATTAAAACTAGTTCATTGTAGTGTTAGTAGTAAGTAGGTTAATATTATTCTTTTTTGAGCACCCACGACAGTACGGTCAGTTCTCAAAAGAGGTCGCCGACTTAGATCGCGATAATGATCATAAGGAAACCACATATGAAACTGAAACTTGAGGACATTGGAAAATCTATCTCCTGCTGTAGATAGTATGATGGTATACTGTGAGTTGAACTGTTCCCTATGTGTTGAACAAACTGTGAAATATTAAAGATGCCTATATATCAAGGATAGAGAAAAACCATCAAGAGATCTCATTGGTCATCAGGTTTTCATAATAGACCCATACCATCGCGTGAATGCAGGCGAAGAAGTGCGAATGCATAAAGTCCCTTACTTATGTACAATACGCGCATCATTATTGTACTCAACTCAATGCACTTTAAATCTGAACCAATTAGAGACATGAAATGACTATTAAGGTATAGCTTTGCGCCAACATGCCGCCATTGAAATGGTGTTGAGTTTCTATTCCTTTTGAGGAAGTATGAAAATGGGCTTGATTAAATCCCTATGTATCCCTGAAGGATACGATAGCTTGTGGAGTGTGACGACAGTGGCAACTTTTCGGACCCACATAGAGTTTGATTCCTTAATGGTTATGGTTTTACCATCGGAATCCTCTTGTATTTCGTAGGTCTATGAGATAGATCACGACTATCACTTTACTATGTCATATAGGGCAGAGATCTTCACAATGTGTTTCGTGAATGGATACGACCAAAAGTCGAGTTATACATGACTTATGTTCCTGTGACTTGTTTACCACAGAGGATCCTATGACGTCGTTCGAGGATACGCGTAGCTTGTTTATGAGCAAACAAAGCACGCTTGATATGAGGTGATGATGATTGACACATTACTCTGCTTTATCTGATCAGCACTATTAAGATATGAACTAAAGTTCGTTATCCAGTCGATTGAAGCTTTTAAGATCTCCTCTCTCCTGCTTGAGGGGGAGTTGATTTGAGGGGAGCACCCTATAGATGTCTCGTATCCCGTAGATACCCACTGATTGTCGCTAGATACTCGCGGACCATACGACTGTAGAGGGGAACGTCCCGTTGTATGTTCCGTATCCTGAAGTTACTCATGAGCTATCCGAGAGATTACTCATGACCTATGTTGTACTATTTTCCCTTCGATCAGGGTTTATTTTTCCCAATGAGTTTTCGTTACCTGGCAAGGTTTTAACGAGACAACATAATGCTGATTAAAGATTGTTCGTTGTTCTCTTTTTCCTTAGCGTAGTTATTTTTCCCACTGAGTTTTTACACGAAAGGTTTTAACAAGGCAACACGTAGTATACACAATGATTGCTTAACTAGAAATATTAAAGGGGGAGTGTTGTAAACATATTATACTGGATGGCTATTTCTAGATAGATACCATATTACAGGGTCTGATGTGTAACTTGTAACCCTAGGGTTCCCTATTTATTGATAGGGATTTCCCATCAAATTAATGAGAATACGGCTCCACTCTCTCCCTAAACTTTGTCTCCTTTATTTCTTTACGTTTTCTTCCCGCAATTATTCTCAATCTTGTTTGTTTATCAATCCAATAGGAAATCATTCACAACACAGTTGATATTTTATCGTTCACAATTAATACTTATAAATTATTGTTGATATTTTATGAACCATGGTTGTGAGTTGAAATTTCATGATTCATTATGATTCGGACGATTCACAATCTATTTATTATATTTATTTGAACATAGTTTATGGTTTTGATTGTAGACATGGTACTAGCTGTTTGGTTGCATTCTCCATAACTGGCAATCAATTTTGTTGATGCCACCACATGATTAACCAAAAATACTTGGGACTCTCATAATCAAAAAGAGGCCCCTCGCTTGCTCTCTCATGCATTTGTCCCAAACTTCTTCAGGTTTCATATCGCAATATAATAGAAAGAGAAAGAGCTAGTTAGATATATTATATCTATATATCTATCTATCTATGACCATGAGATACTACTGTCACAGTATGTAGTTCATATCAGGAAGCATTCTGATGGTGAACCATCATCCAGCATCCAACACTTAACTGAAAGCGGTCTGATATATAGCAGTACCTATCCCTTGCCGGAAATCAATCAAACCTTGTGTTTTCAACATGATAAGACGATTTCCTAACACACCGTCGCCCCCCCTCCCCTCCCCGGTACTACTAGTGTATAGAGAAGATCTAGAGAGGCTTAATTATTTGTAAAAGGCAGATGTTGACAGCCATTTTGTAAATGAGTTTTGCACAATGAATGTGTTCTTTATAATGAAGTTTATATTGGGCTTGAATTTACGGTCATGACCAAGCAAAAATGGTGGACGAATCGAGCTTTCTGCCATGTGTTCCTTGATTATTATTATTGGTGGAGCAGTATACTAGTCTGGGTCTCTTTCCAGTGGCAGCTCAGCCTATAGCTTTCAGTCCATCGCTCTCTGATCCCATAATCTTGGGCCTGAGTCGCTCTCGCAAACTGACTTGCCAGTCAATGCCAACTTTTTTTATTCTTTCAATAATGTAGTTTGTTAACCAGCTTTAACATTAGAATTCTAAGGGGGCCATGGAACACTACCTATATATAGCCTATATATATAGCACCGCGATATTCATTGAATCATGAAGGAGGGTACGTATAATTGCTGATGACTACAAGAAGTGTAGGGGGCCATGGCCCCGGGTGTGGCCTAACGGTGGCAACGGGGGCAGGTTCCCCGATATATATGTACAATGGTGGCACCAAAAAAAAGAAGATGGAACTTTCAGAGGGAAAATGGAGTGGTGCCCTAGCAAGAAATGAGAAGCATATGAGCACAATTAATCAACGGAAGGAGACATGTCAGTGCAAAACACTTTTTTCTCCCGCGATATAAAAAGCTTTCCCATGTGCTTCGCACTATCTTCTTTCTTAAGTATCAAATCGAGAAACAACAAAATCCAAACTTTCAAGTTGTAAGCTATCCTTATCACATCTTTGAAAGGGCAAGCAAATATGTCATTTTAAATTTGAAATGGACATGGCCTCAAATAAAGTACAGAATTCAGATAATTTAGAACAAAGGGCATAAGCTAGCTAGCTGCTTCACGTGGTACGTACGTACCAGGAAAGATGGCATGAAACTGCAGGAACTCATGTTTACTAGCTAGCTCTCCTGATCAAATCCTTAGTATCTGATTTTATATCTATAGGATGAAAATGTTGATTCTTGATTTTACCTTCGGCTACAGCTACACCTCAACCCCGGCCACAGGTATATACGAACTAGAAGCCAATACCTAGCTAAAACCTGCAATAGGATTTGAATAGCTAGAAATCAAAATTTCAATATGTTTTCATCAGCATTGATACCCAGAGAATGATGTTTTTCTCTCTCTTTTACTCGGCGGAATCATATGTAAATCAGCAAAAGTGTTCAAGCAGTATACATATCAATGAGCAGCTAGCTAACTAACTGATCAGAAGCAAAATAATGTGGTGGAAAGAGTAGGCTGCTTGATGAGATGTCGTTCTCTTGTGTTAGTCTCAAACAAATTAAATGCACTGACACTTTCAGTATAACAAGTACATAGTCAATGATTGGGCTCTGGCTCAACGGTTTGATGCAGGCCAGAAGTGAATGGATTAATTTCAAAGAGCCCATTGTCTCTTTGGGCTGACACTGACACTCTCATACCATACATATTATTGATTTAAAGCAAGGCTGGAATTAATAGGCCCATATTATGCATGTGTGTATGCATACAAAAGCCCAGTAGGGGTGGGGGTGGGGGTGGGTGGGTTGTGAAAATTCAAGTTCAGGACTTGGTCAGTACCTTGCTTACAAGCAAGTTGAAGCCTCAATTTGACTATACCATCACGAAGAGAGCTTGGAATCAGTGAAACTCGATGGCAGCAGGCTATTGTTTATGGTGTTGTCATCCCAAACTGTGCTTCTTCGGATGAAGCTGTTCCAAGGCCACTGAACCAGGCATGATCATCCATAGTCCCCCATGCTGATGCTGGATCAGAAAATTCAAATAGGCTTTCAACTTCATCCAGGCATTTAATATCATTTGAAAGCAATTCACCATGAAAAGTGCCACCAGTACTTGAGTTGTGATCCAAGGAGGTATTAAGATTGTGTACAAAACTGGAAGGGGGTTCCGGCATGTTAGATGCAAGTAAGTTAAAATCTTTCTGGTGTTGCTGGTAATTGTCCCAGGGCTGTGGGTTTTCAACTGATAAATGTGATGTGTTTGAGGTTTCCTTTTCATAGTAGAGATGTGGAAAATTGAGGCGCGCTTTTCCCCCTCTCAACCTAAAGGCCTCGCGATCATAGGCCAGGGCAGCTTCTTTAGCACTCTCAAAGGTACCCAACCAAAGTCGTTTCCTGTTGTTAGGGAGACGAATCTCAGCCACCCATTTACCCCAATGGCGTTGTCTAACTCCTCTGTATAGCTTGGTAGTGGATAGACGACCATGGAGTTGGTCGGTGTCCAGTTCATGTTGATGGGGTGCAAAAGAGATCATCTCTTGATTCTTCAATGGTGATAACTGATGAGACGGTGGCAAATCCATATTCATTTGAGCATTATCAAGAGCAAATGGAAACACAAATTTTGAATGAGGATGAAGAGAGATTCTATCAGGGGAGGAATTTTTGGGTTGGGAGTCATGTTGTTGTTTTGGGCCGGGGATTTTTTCTAGTAGTTTTCTTGATATGGTTTCGTTATGAATTGGTTTCTTGCCCTTGTTTCTATGGGCAACTACATGATCATGGGTATGCAGCCTTTCACCAATGTGATCATGGTCCATTGGGTTTTTACTCTGATCGATCAGGCAGCTTCTGTACGCACCACAAGTGCAGAAAGACTAGCTAGTGTACACAAGAAGAGCAGGAAGATGTCATGAGAAATGTCTCATTGAGAATGAGATCAGATTGACATGGGATATAGAATATGAAGGATGAGAAATGGGGTGGGTTATAAGGCAGCACCAGAGGATACCGCGGCCTGACTTGGAGACGCAACGCAAAGTCTGACGTCCTTTGTAGGGAGCCAAAGGCTCCAAGTCTCTCTTTCTCTCTCTCTCTCTCTCTCTCTACCCTTCAATTTTCAACCCTTCCCCGCAACCAAATATAGCAAGTAACGTCTGCCTCTCTCTCTCTCTCTCTCCCCGAACCAGTTGGAGCATAGACAGACATAAGCATGACCTTTCACCCTGGTAAAAGTCGAGTTTTCTTTAGTTATATTAGCATCAAAAGACAAATAATTCACTTTTTAATTAAGATTTCAGAGACTCTAGGTTCTTAGCAGACGTACGAAAATAAATACCATCGTTGTTTCAAATGCTTCAAATAAATCGCCACATGAAAACACATATGCTTACATTAAAAAAAAATCATTTAGTTGCTGTACTAGCCCAGAAAAGTTATGTCTACATGCTTCAAATCTCCGATAGCTTTAAAAAATGATACGTATGCTACTAATTAACTTAAATTTAGAGTTTATTATTTAAGAATCATTTTTTTAAATGATTGAATTAAAATTTTAGAAAAATAAAATAGAAAATACAACATTATTTAGTACAGAAAATTCGGACTTCAAGCCGAGTTTTTTGCGCATGCTACATGATCTTGGGAATGGTTTGGTGAAGTGGCGTCGCTCATGTCTCAGCAGCATGCGTGAGGGGCTCCTCTGACTAATCAGCAGGTGACGACTCATTTAGAAGAAAACCTTGTTAATAGACTAGTCAAATTATTTTATTTATTTATGATCAAAAGTCATTCCTTAGAACTGGCCATGAAAGGAGACGTGGCTTGCAAGCTAATTCTGTACCAAGTAGTCTATAAAATTTGAACGTTGAAATCAAATTCCATTGATTTACAATTCCATTTGAATTCGAACATCCTACATCCAAACAAGCCTTTCAGTGTATTTTGTGCAAACAATTATCAGAAATGCAGAGGATTTTTCCCTCCCATTCTCCACAAATTACACCGAGCGCCTATATAAATTATGCACGTATAAATTTTTTAAGAAAATAGGCCGATATAACAATTGCTCATTCTCTCTCTCTCTCTCTCTCTGTTCTTCATCAATTCATGACAATTCCTTATTCTTTCAGTTACTTCTGCAAGCTGGGTTTCAATGGGTGAAATTTGATTCCACTCTTCAGCAGCTCCAATTTCATACTAAGATTTTATCATTTTTAATTCATACTATCACCAAAATGAAGAGCGCAGAGTCATCGTACTTCAATAATTTGAATGTCAAATAAATCAAGGCAAAAAGCCTTGTATTATTAATATTCAAAACATAAGGAACTTCACAGGAACTTCAAAATAACAAAGAATAAATCGTAACATGTATTAACATACCGAGTAGCTTCAACTAATTTAAATTTCTACGACATCAAATGTGAGTAAATACGGACTAGTGGATCATGGTACCAGAGCAGACAGACCAAACCGAAGGCGCTACATGACTGGATTGAAGACGTGAATACAATTCTCAGCCTCATCACTTATAACTTCCTAGACCTATACTGGCCTCTCCACCATATGGTTCAAAGTTACCCCTGGCCTTGGAATAGGATGCATAGTAGAACTCAGAGAGTATCCCAGTGAAGAAAATAAATGCTGCTCCTGCTGCAAACACACCCTTTCTCACCGTCTCGCAAGAGGGAGGGTCCTCACCGAAAATGGTTCTGTACTTGGTGTGGTATGCGTTCCTTACTGAACCAGCTAGCAAGCAAATCTCGGCAATGAAGAACACCACCCTAATACATGATCAAACATTTTGTTTTTTTAAGTAAAATGCATCTGACTGCAAACATTTAACACCCCGTAATTTATGGTATTGGATTACAACATGACCAATGATATTATAGGTGGCTCCCCCATCCTCCAACTAGTCCAAAAGGAAAAGAAAGATAACATATAACAGAGAGCGTGCAAAGATATGCGCATGTAATTGCACCCTATATTGCAATTTCTGAATCTATCAGTTATGGCTCCATCCTGAAAAGTCATATTTTGAAAGTCGCCTATTTTCATATAATGAGTAAGAGGCTCAGAGCATCATCTGGGGTTTAGGAGGCAAGAAAAAATTGGGGAATCTGTAATAGATATTCACAGATTGAATTCAGAAAATAGTACTCTTCTTTTTGGGACAAACACAAACGGAACAAAGGACCCTTTCCTTTCCTTTCCTCCCCCCTCCCCCCTCTTTTTCAGTGTGTGTGGGAGGAGTACATGTTAGTAGGTCTACAAGGAGAGGTTTTGATAAAAGAATCTCACAGACTTGATTAAAAAAGTTTGATTACTGTTCAATTTCCATAACTTTAAAGAGTAACTGTAGTTGCATGGTAGACTCTGGAAAGGGAACATACCAGCACATTATGAAAAGAAGCACAGCACAAGCCCTCGAACCTCCAGGGCTCAAAGCCTTCCCACAGCAGAAGCATCGGCTCGCCACCATTATAAGTACTTGACTAGCCATGAGCAATAGAAGAGCACCAACTCCAAAGCCAGTTGAAATGTCAGAGTCATAGACACAATAGTTATAATCCTTTTCGTTGTCCGTTGTTATTTTGGCCTGAAAAAGAATCCTGTCAGAATTTTTTTCCCAGAGCAATAGCCAGAAAACTGGCACTTGAAGTATCAAAGTGGAATCCAAGGCCTCCTAATTTTACTTTGAACATATGGATTCTTAAATCACCATGGATGAGTTGTACAGAAACCAAGTAAATTGGATTGCAGACCCAAGTTAAAAACTCCAAACTTAAAGTATCTTCAACTGATTCCAGATAAACGAAATGCCACATGAAGTCTAGTTTGTGCGAATAATATTAGTTCTTGGTTGGCAAACAGTTTGACATGTTTCAAGTAAAACAGCAGCATCATCTAGTCGTGAAGAAGGAGCAACTTCGTAAGACAAGGTAATAGAGGTTTTTTGGATTTTAACATGCGAGAATTGTGGTAGGATGTCAAACTCACTCTAGTGAAGTTTCACAAGTCTAGCTCATCAAAGAAGATATTTCACAAAGCAGCCTGCAGCCTACAGCAAGAGTTGGACATTCATCCAAAGTCTAACCAGTAACGAGTATGGAGCATATAGTAAACTGCCCAAAATATTGTATTGCAGTGTCGTGATAACACATAACGGAAGTAGTCCATTACCAGCTAAAGCCTAAAACAAAAAATAAAAGAAGATGCTGTTTGCAGTTTAGCACTTAGATATACTTGAACGTTCAGAAAAACAATTACATTGCAGACTTTGTCACATATTTGGCAGCCATAGTTGGTAGTGCCGTAGTGCTCAAGGAGGAAGGTGACTATACGCATACTTGCAAGGCAACTAAGAGGGGACTTATGAAACAGAAGCAAACATGGAAGTAGATCCACTAGACAACAAAGTTCAGCAAGGACACATCAATAAATCCAAAGTAGTTGTTCATAAGGCAAGGACATAAAGCAAAAACCCAATGAGACCCGTCAAGCTAGTAAGTGCCTTAAGAGTTGAAAGCCTTTCAGTGAACTGGTATTGATGCTAAAGTTCTATAAAGTTGATGTCGCTTGAAAAGCTGAAAAGTGTTCTTGACTAGTTTCTAAAGAACATATTGATAATGAGATTTCAGTCCTCATCAGATAGGTGGCTTAATGGCAGATAATAGTTCCTTATTTTTGAGATTTTGCTTAATAATTCAACTAAAGTAAGAGCGAGAGAGGCCACCAAGCGCTTAGATCAGTTGTAAGCAGTTGTTCTAGCTTAACTAGGTTCGAGGCATGGAAATGCAGCTCCATTAAAACTTGGCACTTGCTTGTATCATTATACTTGATACAAGATTTATACAAGTTCTGGATAGGTACATTAGTCTTATATCACTTATCCTTGTATATTCCTCCAACCAAACAGAGCTCAAGGAGACAACGGAAAATCACATAAATGAAAATCCCTTTAATGAATTCACAAAAAAATAAAAAAAATAAAAATTCAAATGCAGCTATTTAAAATGATCATATATAGATGAATAGATATAGTGTTTTACAGAACGGGGGTATTATTTTGTATCTGCAAGTAAGAATTGCTTAAAAGTTTTTGACCAGTGATCAAATTTTAGTCAACATTGCTCGTAGCAATCAGAGTAATAGATGTAGACGAGAAAAGTAAACCAAATCTATACCCCATGGTTTTCGGGGCAATGTTCAACTAATTTCTAAACCTCACAGACAAAATTTCCCTAAAGTCATGTCCTACTACAAATCAGTTCTCATTCACAACAGAACACAAGAGAACAGGAGTTCAATTCATCTCCTAAAAAAATGTTACAACATGCACAAGTTGATTTATTATCAGCCTCCTCTCCATAGGGGCTGACCGGCCAACCAATAACAATAAAATTTAAGTTTGCCGGAAAAGAAAATATATAAGCAAAGTAGGAGGAGAAACCGAGAAACGGGGGAGAGAGACTAACAGTGCTACGGCGCTGCTCAGCAGCAACAGCCAAACCGAAAGCAATGAGATCTATAATGGCCACCAAAATCAGCAACAATTTGGACGCCATTGCTGCCCCTGCCCCCAAGTCTTTTTCACTTCACTTCACACAACAACACAGATCTAGATCTCCCTCCCTCCCTCCCTCAAGTAACTTGTACTAGTATTAAATATACTAATTGGAGAGAGAGAGAGAGAGAGAGAGAGAGAGAGAGAGAGAGCCAACGAACGAATGCAGTTGATTGTTTATAAGACGACGCGCAAATTAAATCCAACGCTCTTACTTAAAAGATAAGAAGAGTAAAATAAAAAGAAGCTCTCACAGGATTTACTAAATGATGTTACGTCTTAACAAAGAACCTGATAGAGAGGGAGTTGGGGAAAGGTGATGAGAAGAGTGAGCTGTACTGTACTCCGCCTCACATTTCTTTCTCCATCGCATTAGCTTTAATATTATTTTATATTATTTCTTTACTATTTCAACTCCATACTCATATTCATTTTCAATAAATATACTACTATTTTTGATTTTACTTCATTATTTTACTATTATATCTTTTTAATTTTAAATTTATTAAAGTTATTTATAATTATTTAGACAAAAAATTATTAAAATAAAATATTAATATATCTATTATTATAAAATATTAAAAATAAATAAAACATATATGATTAAATTATTGAGTCAAATTAAAGAGATTTAAAAAAAATTATTACATTAATAATTTAAAAACTTCAAAATACATTAATAAAAAAAATATCATACACATATCTGCATAGATAATTCGATACATGAAATTCAAATGTAAAAAAAAAAACTAGTCATTATTGTTGAAATGCCAAACATGCTCAATCAAATCCGTTTGTAATTGTCGATGAATTGATTTGTTACGAAGTATAATCAAATTTTGCGTATAGTTTTCCACATAATTGGCATACTCAGGCAAAATCGAGTGGCTCAAATTCGGTTGGGAAGGCATATCATTAACTTCGTCAAATGCAGAGATGTCACAATAGTTGGCATATGTGTCTCGTTCGTCTTCAACTATCATATTATGCATGATGATGCATGCTCTCATGATGTTA
>JAOTQG010118064.1:0-11051 GCA_025631175.1 Iris virginica | reverse complement strand
AATACTTCGTTGTTAAAATTTTTAATGATTAATTATATTTATAATAAATTTGGGAGAAAATTAATTTATAATATAATCATATGTTAAATAATTGAATTAATAAAAATAAAAATTAATGGAATAAAATATAGTGGAATGCTGATGTGGCTAAGTCTGAAAGAGTCTGAGGATGTATGGAAGGCAGTTTTTCCTCATCTCCAAACATTGATTGTCCAAAGTAGATGGATTCTAGGTTGTGGGGAAAAATCATTTTGGTGTGACAGGTGGGCAGATGACTTATTAGTGGCTCCTCTTCCAATTCATAGATCTCTTACGGTTAAACAAGCTTGGCAAGATCGGGTTTCCTTCCAGGATATTCTTACAGAGGCTCAGTGGGAGCAACTCAATAGCATTCATCTAGATCATGAGAAATTGGACGACCTTGTATGGAAACATTCAATTGACGGAAATTTTACGATATCCAGTCATTGGAATTGGAGCAGACAACATTACCCTATATTGAGATGGACAAAAAAATCTGGTTTCCATGGATTCCCACAAAGGTGAGTATCTTTTTATGGAAGCTCATGTTTCAAGCCCTTCCTGTGGAGTCCAGTGTGCAGCAGAAAAATGTCCACCTTGCTTCTAAGTGTTGCTGTTGCAATATTAGCTCTTGTGAGGATATTGACCATCTTTTTGTCACTTCTGATACGGCTAAACAAGTGTGGGACCATCTCAGCTCTATTCTCAAGATGGATAACCCTTATTCCTCTGTTGTCCAGTTGGTGACGGCTTGGACAAGGCACACCCATATTGACCAATTCGGTGCTTGCAGGATTGGGGCAACTATGTTTGGGTTATGGGAGTTATGGAAGAGTAGATGTGCTAACTACTATGACGGTGTTTCGATGCAAGCTAACAAGATTCTCAGTAAGGTTATGGATCACCTAAGAAATATGTTGTTGATCTATAACCCCAAACAGGTTATTGATGTTATTCAACAAAATCAACTATTGACAGCCCATCTTCCAATCCGGTCCCCTCGTCAGAGGAAAGGGAAATGGATTCGATGGGAAAGCTCTCGATTATTTGAATGTACTTTGAATACTGATGGCTCTTGTCAAGATGGTTTTAGTGCAGGTGGTGGAGTGCTGCGAGACAAAGGCGGGAATTACATCACTTCCTTTTCCCATTTCTATGGCGCAGGTACCAACACTTTTGCGGAAATACAAGCTTTGTATGATGGCTTGGTTCTTTGCAGGGATTTATGCATTGAGAGTGTCATGATTCAGTCGGATTCCAAGATAGCTATCAAGTTCCTTGAAAAGTCATCTAAGGTTCCTTGGAAATATGAATATTTGCTGCGTAAATGTCAAAATTTACTCGGCTCCTATGGCCTATCACATGTCTTCAGAGAAGGTAACCATGTTGCGGATAAATTAGCTGCTCATGCACAAGATCACAGAAGCAAAATCCAATTCTATGATTTCAAAGACCTCCCCAGGAATGCTCAAATTGCTTTTGTTCAAGATGCTTACGGTATTTATAGCTTTAGGAGATAGAGTAGCTTTAAATTTCTGCTTTTTATTGGCCATATATTGTATGTTTACTTTAGAGGTAAGGCTATATCAAGTGAGTCACTTGATAGTCCCCCTCCTTGTACGTTATTTTCCTCTTATTAATAAAACGGGTAGCCATTCCCGCCAGGTGCCGCCCTGGTTTATTTTAAAAAAAAAAAAAAAAAAAAATTGGGGTAGTTTTTCTGAAAATCTGAGAAAGAGTCTGAAGTAGTGGAATGCTGAACTGGCACAGTCTGAAAGAAAATGAATGAGTATGAGGGTTGGAGATGCCCTAAGGACTATGTCCTTACTAACTGCAGTGAGATTCGAACTCGAGACCTCCCTTAAGTGAATTTAAGCCGCTTACCACTCGGACCAACCCCCGTTGGTATGTTATGCTTATCTAAGAAGCAAGAAGCACATAAAACAATGTCTGCAAGTACTTGTACATTGATCTGGCAATAGCCATGATTTCTTAACCAATTTCTTTCCATATCATTAGGTCCACAAGAACCACAAACAACAGCTACAAGCTTTGAATGAAAATGTAAAAGATTATACTGTCATCAAAAGAACATATATCACTGACCTAAATGGATCTATATACACAAGATATGCAGCATTACAACCTTGGGGACCTAAATTTTCCCCCATTATTGCTAAACTCGACTACCTTCCTACAATATTAGGGCCGGAAAATTTTGGTAAAGGAATTGAGACTGTGATTTACAGGTAAAATAGATGAAGAATGAGAAAGAATTGTGAGTCAAAGGGTGCAGTTTCCTATTGTATTGATAAAAGTGTTGCGGTATATAGTTACTCGTGGATGTTGCACTGTTGTAAGTAAGGGTGGTCAAACTTGACATGTTTAGTCCAATGCTTCTTGTACTTCTCAAGCCCAATATCCAACCATGGCTTCATGACTCCATCATAGTGTAGCACAGCTGCCTGCTTAATGTCTTCCTCCCTGACACCAGGATAATACCCCAAGCCATAAACATGCCATTTCCTGTTTAAAGCTGTAGTCTGATTGTAGAAAGTAACCAAACCTATAGGCAAGCTCCCAGCTTTCCACAGTGGCCTTTTGTTTCCCTGCATACCCCCCAAAACAAACATTGATGAAATACCAGAAGCATGAATATTAGTGATTATTAATCATACCATTCTGACATACACGCATAAGTTTATGACAAGCAAAAGTTTATCTAATTGATGTACATGTCTACTGCTTAATTTCCGCAGAACCCTGGCATATCAGATGATATGTTTCATCTAACTCACACAACTGACATAATTCACTTTCTCTGTGTGTGGAAGGATGGATTAATGTTAGCACACATCCTTTATATAATAGAGCAGTGAGGTAACTAAAAATGCATAGATGCCTTGTATGATGACAAAGATTAAAAATGATAAAGATAAACAAATCACCAGCAATAATAGCAACAAGAGACCCAAAATTAAAGTAACTGACATTTTACCCAGAGAGTTGCTCCTTAAAGATCATATGTCATAAGGCCAATTCACAATTGCAAATTTGCTATCTGCTCCCATATCAGCTTAATATTAACATACTTGATTATATTGAAAAAGAATCTTAAGCATGATCTGGCAATGAGAAACCATCACAACATTTCGTAATGAAGGAGTCTGTACCCAAAAAAAAAGGGAAGGAGAGGAGAGGAGTGGAGTGGCAGAGATTTTCAAACACATTGACCAATCAATGTCCACCCCTCCCGGAGGATTTCTTTTCCAAAATAAAGATTTGTGATGTGCATGCCCTCATCATCAACACGCGTAGAGTTGGTCACTGGTGAATGCAGACAGATCAAGCAGTAGGCTGAGAGTGTCTTCGTCAACAACCATCCAAGTGAGAACTACTAGCATGCGTCTACAACTGACACTGTGACAATGCTTCTTCAATATCATGAAGCATTTAACTACCCCGACTCAAGTCATTGAACTCTACTGGTGCAAAGGATCTGTGATTCATTGCATAGAGTTATATTAATGGGACTGCATTCACAAGTCTTGGCCTGCCCCCTAAGCCTGGTTGATTCATATACAAGCAGATGCAGCCAAATACTCCATACTTTGTAGTTTGTACCTGTATGTGTGTAGTAATAGAACGGTGTCCATCGTAGGACTCTAAAGTCCAACTGAGCCAAGTTATACAAAATAGTATATTTAGGCCTCACATATGATTATTGATCAAACATAAGTCCTTGACCGAATTAGAATTAAGTGTGTGCTCATTCAGAGCAATGACAATAGTCCTGCTAGCAATTGCACTAGCTTGTCCATACGCAGGGAATATGAGATACCTAGGAGCGCCACATGGCATAGCTAGTCACATTCTCAAGATCATGAGAAGGAGAAGGAGGTTGAGCAGAGCATGTCCATGGTCAGATGCTCTTGGTGCAGCTGTTGGAAATCTTTGGTTTAAAGATAATATGCTAAGTGCATTCAGACTTCGGAGTGCGACTGAGGTGAGAATGTTAAGATAAAGGTCGGTTGCACCAGTTTAAGATAAAGGTCAGTTGCACCAGTTTAAGATAAATTCAAACGGAACATTCAGGGGAAATAAGAGCTGGCAGAAAGGGATTCACATCCAACATGAGATTACTTGTGAAATAAAGGCGGGCACGGGGAAGTTACCCATCTATTAAAGGCTGAAGACAATAATGAATGTTCACATGGCAATAAGAGATGACTAAATCCATAATGCACAGAAGAGCAGAATAGAGTATAAACGGAGAACCCATACCATTTGTAAGTACTTCAGATAAACCCCAGTTAAATTCCGTCTTCTCCATTCTTTCAAATCAAACAAATTCACACCAAAGGCCCATGTGCACGCCTTGATATTAAACCTCTGTGCCACCATTGGGTCGGAGAAGTTGATAAGCATATCCATTCTACGAAAGGAAGGCTCATTTCGTTGACAAGTCTCCACTGCTCCATTTACTTTGCCCTTCAAATCAACATTCCACAGTGATGTTAAATCTCTTTGCACAATCACATCATGGTCGAGGAGCACAATTTTATCCAGTGCTGGAAAGATATCTGGTAGATAGAAACGAAGGTGGTTCAGCATAGAAGTGTATCTTGGGTCCAGAGAATCGTGACCCTGAGTGATGGCTGCCTCGTACTTGGAAGACAACCAATCAAAATGGTCCATTCTAAGAATCTGGAGTGTGGCATTTCCAGGAGGATTCAATAAGAACCACATTGAGATAGCTGCAAAGTTAAGAGAATCTGTCACCACATGGATGACAATTTTCTCTGCCTCCTGCAAATTGCAAATTTTCAAAAATATACTTCAATTCTCATTCAGATAAATATCATTACTTTCCTCTTACACAGATAACAAATTTCAATTGTTTCATCAAACAAATCATTTGGATTATGCTATTGCCATGTATACTTCGATGCAATAAAAGAACAACAAAACTTGGATCACGAAAAAGAAGTCTTTCTAAGTGATTGCTCACTCACACTCACTCCTAGTCCCTCATGGTTGCAAGAATAGTGTAATACCAATTGCAACCCACACCTGACCGGTTTAACTTTTAAGCATCATTTAATCAATTATAAGTTCTCATGTGTGGTGTATTAATCATCTTTCTAGTTCCAACCAAAAAGGGAAATCTCATTCGACCTCCACTAATATGAGGAACATGGCATAAACGATGAATCAGTTTATAAATATTATGGAAACAACGAAAATAGGCCTAGCTTACCACTGCAGTGGAAATGGTTGAATCCACAACTGCTGCACAGGCTAAAACATTGTCAGAAAAAAGAACAATGTGATAAAGATCAGGATCATGCAGCTGTTGATGGCTAGGGAGCTCCCGTTCTTCAGGTGTTAAGGCAAAATATTCAGCAGTCAGCCTCATTGACAGGCAATGAAGGCCTTTTGGAGTAGTTCTTCCAGCAAGCTTAACAAGAAAAGTTGCCTCATTCTTATGTGTTCTGACTTGTTCTTCAGCATTGCTAGTCATAGCACGAAGCTTTTTGGTCATGGTAGAGCAATCACCATATATGCGTGTGGCTTTGAGCAAGGTGGCATCCATGCCTCTAATCCTCTGCAGAGCCCTGAAGAGTTAACTGTCTCAGATCAGTCATGGTCTTATTTACTTTAAAAGACAGTTAGGCGTACTGGATCTCAAGAACCCCATTACACCTCTACTCGAAATCAAGAAGCATGATGATGCTCTAAACTTTGTATCAGCATGAAATAGAATAAGGTATAAACAATTTATCTGTTCATTACTAGACAAATGCTTGCCAAAATTCTACAATCTAAAATATTTCTCAAGTAACCATCACTCTTGATAAAAATATGTGCACTCTTAGTCTTGCCTTTCAGTAACAACAAACCCAGCAACGCCACCAGCAAGAAAGTTAACTTATACATTTACACACCCACAGCATAATCAGGCGCCTTCCATTTTAGTCACATAAAAAGTTGCACGAGAGAGAAAAATAACTTAACCTCTTAGACAAATCAGAATCTTTAGTTGCTTCACCCATGGCACGCTCCAATTCTTTGATTCGAATCTTCAACTCTTTCACTAAATGGGAGTTGTTATCTGGTGCTGCAAAATTCAAGTATGCCCTGGCCCTAATCAGCTGATCTTTCATCTCCTTTAACTTCTCATCCAACACCCTCCTTGATTGGGACAGGGCACCACGATCATGCCCAACTGTTGTCTGATTAAAATCCTCCTGCCACAATGCCAAATAAAAAATGGTATGCACATTAAAAAGGTATAAAAGTTAAATTCTACTCAGTACTCATGCTATGTCTCATTGAAACAGCCATGACCACACACCAAAACCATAAAGACTACATCAATGTTCAAAAAAAGGAGCAACACTTTTAAGGGATTACAAAGAAAAAGGACAAATTAAATCAGTGGAAGAATGTTTTGCAAAACTTAGTTATAAATACGGCTACGTCCTGGGATAATCACATATGGGGATTTTCTCCAGTATTTGCACTCAACCTATTATCAAGTGACGCACTAGAAGTAACCATCTCCACACAAAGTTCAAGCCACAATAAAAGCTCTTAGACTGTCTATTACCATCTTTTTGAATACTAAATTACATCCCAATCCAAACTCTAGCAAAATGAAAACAGGTAATAAAGGACAAAGTTCCTCCACTTTTACATAGATTTGAATGTGGATGCAGATAATTATGTGTTTAGTGGTTGTGAACAATCAACTACTTACTAGTTTTTTTTGTTTTGTTTTTTAAGAAATCAATTTATCAGAAAATGGCACCAAGTTATGTGCATCTAAAGCCATAATCTGAGCAATATGAACACGGAAAAGTCCCCCTAAAGATTATATTTTCTTAGCACAATGAGGATATGAATCATGGACAAAGGACTCCCTCAATACAAGTGGAAAGGTATAAAAGTGAATCAGAGAAGCTGAGGCTCGTATTACAAATGATGGGTGTTAAGTGAAGTTAGTACAATAGTCTTAAGTGTGACCATCACTGTCTCTGAGCGTAGGTCTCACCTCTTTCCCAGATGTCAATAGTTCTTCCTCTGGCTGTCTTTGGTGCTTATCTCCATTTGCATCAGTATCTGAACTTAACAAGATGAAATTCGATTAAGGTCAAATTCAAAAAAGTGAAAGAGAATCAATTACTACAAACTAAGTGCAGTCATAGACCAACCATTCCTTTCCGGCAAATATTCCTCGTCTGCATATCTTTCGGATTCTCCCAACTTAATATTCTCACTTAGTGAACTTGAAACAACAACTCGATCAACTTTACCATCTCTGTCCACGTCTAGAGTCTGTACCCTTGAGCCTTCGGAGTCTTGAAACCTAATATCCTCATCAGAAGAATTCGAAACGAGAACCGGATCAACTTTCACATCTTTGTACACAACTAGAGCTGGTATTTTTATGCCTTCACCTTCCTCCTAACCAAAGCAACACGCCCAATTCAAAATCCATCAGCAGCAAACATAACACACAAGTAGCCGCGATCAAACAAATCACAGTAAAATCAAACCCAAATTTAAGTACCTCTCCAAATGCATTAAGCTTCAGGGAATCTGTCCTGAATTTCTGCAAAACGAAACATCAAAAACATAACATTAAACAACACCAATTTGTACATTCCATTAGGTCACTGAGACATTAAAATATGGTTCCACTAACTAAAATCCGCAGCCCTACAATGCATAAACAAGTCCTAAGCCTATAACGAAGTTATATGAAAATGCAATCATATCAAAATTAACATATTCACTTGGTTAATTTGCAAATTCATTTGCTTAATATTCAAGTAACAATCAGTAAACCGATAAACAAACAAAAACAGAGAGATTGAGAATCATACAATAGTTGATAAGTCTTCAATAAATCCTCTGGTTGCTGCAAAATCAAAACATTGATTTAAAAAAAAAAAAAATCAATCATTCATTCAATGCAGTTATAATAAGGAAACAAAACACTAACTGATAAATGATGGAATTCAGAACAATTTTAAAAACTGAAAAGACGAATTACAATATTGAAGTTGGCCGGAGAGGAAGAAGATCGGAACGAAGACGGAAACAACTAGCAGAGAGAGGATGAATATCCTCGTGCATCGATGAAGTCGCTTCATCAATCAAAACAACAAAAAATGTATCTAAATCTCTACAAGTCTATTCAATGATGGAGGATTGACTCGAATTAAGATCGAGATTTGGTATTTTGACGAAATGAACTAGGGTTTTGGTCTTTGGTGCTTTCAGCATTTTACTCTCTCTCTCTCTCTCTCTCGTTATTTGTTTTTTAAAATTTTTTTAGGATGATGTAAGTGAAACTGCGTGATGATACGGAAGAAAGTGGAAAAAGGACGCGGTGAAGAAGGAGAAGGAGAAGGAGAAGGAGAAGCGAGGGAGGGAGGAGGGAGTGGGAGGGGGAGGGGGAGGTGCCATGTTCGTGTGACTTTTTAATTGGTTTTAAATTCTTTTTAATCATTTTTGTAGGGTCCGATATTTCGAAAAGCCTTAATAATGATGAAATGACGGGTGGAAATGATGGCGGGATATTCCATTTTTTTTTTTTTTTAATTTGGACATTAACTCCTACTCCTTTATCACCTTATGCTTCATGTCGGATCAGAAATGTTATGGTTGTGTTCTCATGAATGATTTTCATCCAAATTTTTTGATTTTTAATTTTTTTTTCATTGGTCCTACATTTTTTCTCTCTATCTCTCTCTTACTTTTTACGATAATCATTACAAAAACTCAAAAACCAAATCAATAATCACTCATCCAAACGCACCCTATATAACTAGGGAATGCAAATTATATTAAGCACATTCGCGCTTAATGATAGAAACGTCATTAAAATATAAATTAATTATATTAAGCGTATTTGCGCTTAATGATAGAAACGTCATTAAAATAAGTGTATCGCACTCTTTGTTTAAGCACGTGAATTAAGAAAAAAATAATTAGTTATAACTGCTCCCTTAGTTTTAAGAAATTATTAATAATAATTTTATATAATTAGGTAATTATTTTAAGAATCTTATATAATTAAAAATTCCTTATAATCAGCAATTTCATGTCATTAGGGATTAAAATTAATGATAAAATAATCACAGAGATATAATTCAACACTGATTTTCGTTTTTATTGATGCTATATTTATATTTTTCTGCGTTATATTCATTTGTTCATGTAAACATAGTTTCTGTGTTCATATTATAAGTATGTTGTATTCATTTTATAGTTATGCCACGTTTATTTTTATAAATGTGATATTTTAATATTATAAGTATGTTATGTTCATTTTATAATTAAGATATATTCATTGTATAAACGTAATGTGTTTATATTAGAAGTATGTTGTGTTCATATTATTATAATGATGTGTTCATTTTATAAAATGTTATGCTCATTTATAATGTATTTTTGTATTTATTACATGTATTTACTTTATTCATGTTCATTAGTTTATATTCTTCATATTCATTATATTCACTATTAATGTTCATTAAATCCAGTATTTATGTTCATTAGCTGAATAAGTATGTTGTGTTCATTTTATAATTAAGATATGTTCATTGTATAAACGTGATGTGTTTATATTATAAATATGTTGTGTTCATATTATCAGAATGATGTGTTCATTTTATAAAATGTTATGTTCAATGATAATGTATTTTGTATTCATTAGCTGTATTTTTTTTTAATTCTTGTTCATTAGGTTACATTCTTCATATTTATTATATTCATTGTTCATGTTCATTAAATACATTGTTCATGTTCATTAACTGGAGTAATTGCATAAGTATAAATTTTTTCGAGTTAAAATTTTGAGATTAAAAAAAATAATTTTGGGCAGTTATTATTGAATAAAAAGAAAATAAATTATAATTTCATAAAATTAGGAATCAATTTAATTGATTTAAGCATCTATTTTTGAAATAAAGAAAAAAAATATCAATCCCTAGATTTTAGAAATTAGTTTGATTTAAATAAGGAGAGTGAAAGAGAGTGTGATTGATTTAAGCGTCTGTTTTTGAAATTAAAAAAAATACCAATCCCTAAATTTTAGGAATTAGTTTGAATTAAATAAGGAAAGTGAAAGAGAGTGGGAGAGAGTGAGCAGTGAAACCACGCGCCGGCGCCCCTAATATTGAGCGCACGAGCGCTTAATATACGGACTAACTAGGAAATATTCGTGTATGAAGACACGGTGCACATGGCAATTGTATAGGGATTAACTAATATTAACTAAATATATTTTTATTTAAAATATTAACTAATATTTTTATTTAAAATATTAAAAAGAATATTTATTTTAAATTATTTTAAAGCATAAACTAAATATATTTTTATTTTTAATTCTTATTTTACTTACAAACTTGGCATTCATAGAGGGATTAGCTTTAAATTATTTTAAACCATCTAATATAAAATTTAATGTACTTAAATATCTAAACTAATTCATCTACCTATAACCCAATTTATTTAATATAACCCAAATATTTGAACATTTTTTATTCTTTCCTCACAATATCAGTCTAAACCCAATTTCATTATTAATTAAAGCCCAAATCAAGGGTAAGAAAACCCATGATCTATGTTCTACTTCGCGTTTTTCTCTCATGACCGAGGCGCTTCCCCTCCCCTCCTCCCGTTGGCACTTCCCCGTCTTCCCTGTCTTCGTATCGTCACCGCCGATCTCCTTCTCCTCTCAACCTCAAGTCACTCTCCTCTCCATCTCCTCTCTACTCGACCCCATCTCCCTAAACCCTCGCCGCTTACCGCCACCGTAAACCCCTCTGAATGCCTACTGCCCTTCCGCCCTCTCAAAAAGAAACCCTAAACTCCTTACACCGCCCAACCTCCCTGTTAACCTGTTAGTCCCACTGGAAAGAAAATAAGCTAGAGGGGGGGGGGGTGAATAGCTTATTTTAAAACTTAAAACTGATTTCAAAACTTTATCGTTGGATAAGCAAGCTTAAGTATTG
>JAOTQG010118053.1:0-11057 GCA_025631175.1 Iris virginica | reverse complement strand
GCAATACAGTTTTAAGGAAATCGTCCAAACGAGCCTCGGATTCCTTACTTCTGCATTCTGTTGATTGTATTCTGTCATCACGGTTATTTGTTTTCTGTAAACAGCTTCCGTAACACAGATAACAACCAACATGCAATTTCTCAAGATTACTCTATACCATTACATGCGTAGATTTAAATCAAAGCAGGATAGGTCAGAAACCTTCAATAGATAATTAAAGTTAAAGCAAAACTAAATCCTAGTCTTTCTCCAGCAAGAATCTCCACAAACACAACTTTTTATCTCAATAAAATCCACATCAACTACAATACCGTAGAAAATTTCCTGGCTATAATCATCCACTAACATACATGAATCTGTATAATGCAACATTTCAAACACAATCAGTATATACTAGAAGCAAATTTGTATATGAACTAACTTGTCATACGTACCACAGGGCGGGTTCGTCTAGGTCTGGACCGCCTCAACTCCTGCAATTTATCAGCATTAGCCACCCCCAAAACAGCAGACTCAAAAGTCCCAAAGTTCCCAACAACATTCTTATCAGACTCCAAACTCAAATAAGCCTCAACCCGATTCGGCACAGCCGGCGAAACCCACTGCCGGGAATTAAACATCAACCCAATCTCAGCCGGAACGGAATCAAACCCACAAGCGGACACCACCAAAGACCCATTTCCAACCGCCTTATCATGGTACATTGCCTCCATTCTCTCCATAAACTCCGGCTCCCCACAAATATCAAGATAATCGCATCCGGCATCGACGCAGGCGGCCACCACGGGTTCCCCGTAGAGGCGAAAAGGGCCGACGCAGTTTAAGATGAGTTTAGTTTGAGAGGCGAGGCGGCAGAGGGAAGGCGGGTCGGAGGTGTCGGCGGTGAGGATGGGAATGGAAGGTGGAGGTGGGTTTGGGGCGGCGGCCCATTTGAGTGATTGGGTTAATTTTGATGGGTTCCGGCCAGCTAAGGCGATGGATTTGAGTGGGGAAGTGTTGAGGAATTTGAGAGCTTCTCGGACTACGTACTTTCCGGTGAAACCTGAGGCACCTAGGATTATGATGTCGTAAGTGGGTGCATTCTGGGTTTTGTGTGCTGCCATTTTTTGTGGTGAAATTCCAAGAATTTGAGAAGTGAGGGGGAAAGTGGAGGGAGATTCTTGGAGGGTAAAAATTGGGTCTTTATTTGGGTGGGGAAAGGTTAGGAATGCGTGCCAAATCCAATTTTGATGAACAGGTTTTGGACTGTTGTGTGTTTAGGTAGTTAACAGACAATTAATTCTCCAATGGCGGGACGGCAACGACCTCGAAGCTTCCGTCAAAACTTTAAGTACTCTAAAAAGGTAACTACAACATATCAAGGTTCTATGGTGTAGTGGTTAGCACTCTGGACTTTGAATCCAGCGACCTGGGTTCGAATCCCGGTAGGACCTTTTTTCTTTCCTTTTACTCTTTATTTCTCTTTAAAATTAACATTTTTCCAAACCTTAAATCTTCCCCCTCCTCAAATTAAACATTTCTCCAAGCTCATTCTTTTTTCTTTTATCCACAGCCCTGTGTCAAAATCTGAGACACTTTCTTGCTATTCATGTTTTTTTTTCACAGCTTCATCTCTTAGAAGATGGCTCTTGAAAGTTGAAATACATTCCCATCTAAGTAGTTAGACCAAGTTTTCTGCACATGGATAGAAATCTCGAAGCCCCGGGTCGAGCAAGGTGGTGTTGACCTATTGCCCATCTGCTAAGTAACTAGTTTAAACACTCTGGCCACTTACCGTAACTACTGAATGCTGATGTACCAAACATGCCACACAGATTG
The DNA here is from genome assembly GCA_025631175.1 of Iris virginica. Taxonomy (NCBI): domain Eukaryota; kingdom Viridiplantae; phylum Streptophyta; class Magnoliopsida; order Asparagales; family Iridaceae; genus Iris; species Iris virginica. The sequence goes on along the minus strand of JAOTQG010118053.1, from coordinate 9,239 downwards.
GGTGACCAACAAGACCTATTATAAGAACCAGAAATCACCATCTTGTGCAAGATACTCATCTTGAAGCACAAAAGTAAGTAATGCAAAACTTCATATCTAATGGGCATGTTATTATAAATTGGATTGTTAGTGTAATGTACAATTATTAGAAAAAATGAAAATAAATTCTGGCATGTGAGTACCTGGTACAGTTGTCGGGTTTACATACCCAACAGGAACTCAAAAACCACCGTAAAAACTAAAACTATGACAAAGATGGGATAAAAGCTAAAAACTATGGGGGCAACTAGTTTCACTTGTGAGTTTACCTGCCTCTACAATACTATATCCGGCCATCCCTTTCAATCCTCTCTCCTCTATCTCATCTCTAATGCGAGCCGCATCATTCCATTTCTCACCTTCAGCGTACAAGCTTGAAACCATTCCGTAGACTCTAGAGTTCTCAGGTTTTAAATTCAAGAGCTGCCTTCCGATAACCTCACCCATTTCAGCATTGCCATGAATTCTACAAGCAGCAAGCAGTGCATTAAGCAAAGACGCATTTTCTTTTACTGGTGGTGGCAAGCATTTCCAAAAGTTGTATGCTTCCTCAAGCAGCCCTGCTCGGCTTAACAAATCCACAATGCAGCCATAATGCCATTCGTTAGGCAAGATGGAATACTCTTCTTTCATGGATCTGAAGATTCGCAAGCCCTCTTCTACCAAGCCTGCATGACTGCAGGAAGATAGCAGTGATGTAAAGGTTACTTCATTGGGAACAACTTTTTCCTTTTTCATTTGGTCAAACAATGCAAGCGCCAGCACACAGTTTCCCAACATCCCATATGCAGCTATCATAGTGTTCCATGATGTTAAACATCGTTCATCCATTTGCTCGAACAAATTTCTTGTGATTTCGAGTTCCCCACATTTGCGAAATGTATGAAGAAGAGAATTCATGACTGGTGTCTCTTTCTCCATTGATAAACGAAGAACACGACAGAGTATCTCCTTTGCACCACTTACACTTCCAACCAGCGAAAACACTTCAAGGAGACAAATCAGGGTCACAGAGTCAGAATTTAGATTTTCCTTTTGCATTAGTCGAAATAAGGTCATGGCTTGATTGGCGTGGCCATGATTTACATAGCCCATCATCATTGATGTCCATGAAACTAAGTCCTTATACTTTATTTGGCTAAAGACTTGTCTTGCACTATCTATACAGCCACAATTCACATACACATAGATCATTTGATTAGCTACATCAGTTGACGACCCGAAATTATGTTTGAGCACATATCCATGGACGCATGTGCCACCTCTTATGCCTTTCAGATGAGAAAATGCAGAAAGAATACTCAAAATTGTGCTTTGATTTGGTCGAATGCCTATTCTGACCATTTCATGGAATGCTTCAATGGCTTCACAAGCAAATCCATTATGAAGATAGCCCCCCATCATAACATTGAATGAGACAACATCTTTTGTCTCCATTCTGTCAAAGATTCCCCAAGCCGTGACAGTATCCTTGCATTTCATATACAAGTCAATCAGAGCTGTGCAAGCAACAGCATCAATCTGAATTCCAGTCCTTAGCATATAACCATAGATACTCTTACCTTCATTAAATAGCTTCAGAGCGGCACAGCTCAGAACCACATTTGCTAGAGTAATCACGTCAAACTCCTGGTGCCCTTGCACCATGAGACAGAAAAGATCCAATGCTTCCAACGGCTGTCCCAACTGAAGATGGCCAGCGATCACCGCATTCCAACAACCGACTGTTTTAGTGCTCATTTTATCAAAAACAGCAGTGGCCTTCTTTGGGGACCCACATTTAACATACATGTCCAGTAGACTTGTTTCAAACACTTCATCCAAACACCCAATCCCTCTTCTAATAGAATACCCATGGACTGACTCACCATATTCGAGTGCCCTTAACTGTGCAGCTGCCTGTAGTAAGCTCACCAAGGTAACCCGATTCGGCTCAAGTTCATCCTTCTGCATATGACTAGCCACTCTAAATGCTTCGTAAGCCCGACAATCACCAACTTGAGCATACCCAGTGACCATGGAAGTATACACAACAATATCTCTTACCGTAATATCATCAAACACTCTAACTGCATCCTCAATATCACCATTATTCGAATAAAACCCAATTAGAGACGAACCTACAAACGGATGTTTATCTAACCCAAATTTAATAGCATCACTATGAACAGCTCTCCCAGTTCCAAACCCACCTAATTGAACACAACTCTTCAGAATAAATGTAAACGCTGAACTATGCACACCAATTTTTCGCCTCCGTAAATCCGAATAAATCCTAAGAACTTCATCGTGCTGTCGAGCCCTAAAGTGCCCAACAAGAACTGAATTCCAAAGGGAAAGATTGTTGTTTATGATTTTTCCAAACACCCATCTCGATTCAGAGAGTAAGCCAAACTGGGCATATGAATTAATAAGCTTAGAGCCCAAAAAGATGTTGCTTTCGAGCCCGGAGGTAAATATACAAGCATGAAGCTTTTTCAAGAAATGAGTATCATAGCATTTCTCTATTGAAGAGGCGAGGAATTCAGGGTCTGTTTTCTTCAGGAATAGATTAGGAGTGCCAATTGAAAGTCGATTCATAATTTACGAGCGATCGCTTTGAATCAAACTCTTTCAACTATTCCATTGAAGTTGAAGCAGTTGGGCAGCTTATCAAATTTTGTTTTATTTGGTTCTTTTTTTAGAAACTAATTCATACTTTATTCGCTGGGCTCTTTAGCCTGTTGTTGTTGGTTGTTGTTTTTTTTCATTTCTTTTGAAATTTTACAGTAAGAAAGAGCTCGTGATATTAATAATTTATTGTTGGATAAACAATAAAAATAAATTACTCCACGGAGTGGTTTCCTCAACTTTACCACTCCTAGTCCTAGCAGTGCACTTTCTTTTTTCTTTCTTTTTTATTAGTAAAAATCTGAACAATTAGGGGTAATATTTATTAATAATTAACTCATAGATGAACAAAATAATGTTTTTAATTATCTCACCAAAAGAGACCCCAATATTAAGTATATATGACCAAAGTTTCATGACTTCAGTTGAGATGGTACTGTCAAGGAACACCATACAAGTCTTACAAGAGGCTTACATAAACATGCAACATTGACCTCCACCGGCCATAGAAACTCTCCCTTGCTCCATTCTTGACAATGCTTTTCAAGCAACAACTCTTAACACTTCAAAGCAAGAGCATGATTACCACCACTTGTACACCTCTGCCGCGGTAGACGCCTCGTCCTCTTACCCCAACCGCTAAGACTTTTCTCCTCGAGTGACACTTCTCTGCAAATAGGCTGATGTATCGGGGGCGGGCTAACTGCAATTACTATCGGGGCGGGATCGGGCTCGACCAAACGACGCCTGCCTCTACCTGTCCTACCTGCTTTCCTCTTTGACATACTCGACTGCCACGTATCGCCGATAGCAGTAAATACGTCTTCAAATGTCTGAAGATCCTCGGCCACGTCACGCCTCGACAAAGAAACAAGACTGGGCAAAATATCCCTTTGAAAGTCTTTTCGCTGTCTTCCCCTCCTTCGTTGTCCTTTCCTTGGCCGTTTTGGTAGTGACGTGGGCACAACATTCTCTTTCTCTAAAATCATCGGCTTGCAGCAGTAGTCTTCTTCCTTCGTGTCCTTTAACCTCAATGTCATGACTTCAAAGTAATCCATGCCTTCAGGAATTGACTCTTCATCAAAATCATCATCCACTTCAACCGAACCTTCATTCACATTGTCAGAAGAAATTATGTCAGCAAACCATAGGAGCAAACCACTAGCTGAAGCTTCCAGTGACTGATGAGATGAATCAGCCATATGAGATGAAGAGGTCGAGATGGTCACTATAGCCTCAGCTGCATGTTTGGCAAGTTGCTCGTGCGGATCCCTCGAGCAATTCAATGGCAAATTTACATCTGCTTCCCTGGATATATCCACTTCAGATTCAAGAACAGCTGGAGCCTCTAAATCAACATCCATTGTTGCAATCTGCAAAACAGCTTTTGGGAGAGGTGCTACTGGAGGCTCTTCTTCATTCAATGCCAAGTTCAAGTCAATTTCATGTCTTAAGCCAGAAGTGTCATTGTTTACTCCATTCTCCTTGACTAACTCCTTGACTTCATGCTGCTCCTTCCCGACATTTTTATCATCAGCATTTGAATTACAATCAATAGACGTGGACAGAAAGCTCGGAGAATTGGACATGTCAGGCACATCAACAATGGGAAAACCAAGAATTTTGGTAACACTGAGGCAATGATTAGCATCTCCTTTTCCCAACTCACAATCATGAGCATATGCCACTGATGCTGACTCTTGAGTAGATTCTTGCGTGTGACCTTTCTTCATCTCAGGTTTCTTGAAAAATTGCTGGGAATGATTCTGCAATGTATCCAAATTCATTTGATAGATATTTTCCTTCTCTTTGATCTGTTCAAGACAATATTTAGGCTTTGCAATTAGCCAAGGCAGCCCTCTTTCACGGTTCTCCTGCTTTTGCCAATCTGCAGGCATACAATAATGTGGAGCGACAATGTCATGGCCTTGCTTCAAATGATCTACAGACATGGAATTTAAAGCCTCTGAACCGTTTGAATTCTCTGTAGGATGAAGTTTCCCAACATGTTCAACCCCTATATTCTTGGAATTGATTGCACTTGAAAAACCAAAACCGGTAGATGTGCAACCCTCTACCTGTTTGTACGTCGTAAGGCCAACAGAACTGTCAGTTTGGAGTTCACTGCTCGAACTTGGAACAGATTTTGAATGGTTATTAACATGCATGTTGCCTCGAAGAAACTCTGGCAACTGCGTAATATTCCCACTAGATAGAACAAAAGATCCATGAGAATGATTATCGTCTTGAAGTGCTAAAACTTTTTGACCAGATAAAACTGATGTCTTTCTCCAAGGTACATCAAAGGATGATTCACATTTAACCACATCAGACCGAGGATTAGAAAGGTGCAACCTAGTTGTTTGGGAAGCATTAGAAAACTGTTGAGGGCTGCCCTCACAAATTTCTACACCAAAAATTTTCTTTTTCCACCGAGATTCTGGCTTACTCCGATCAGTTGCGAGTATATCCTCGAGAGCTTTCCTAGGCTCGACTTGCACTGGCTTTGAAAGAGGAGAGGAATGGTCAGGATAGATTCCATGGGTAGGATCATGGCGTCTAGTGGGCCCTGAAAAAGGAACAACATAATAAATATATGATATAACAACTGAACATACAACTCAATTGTATAATAGAGTACAAGGATACAGGCAATGACATCAAAGTCCTTACCAGCATTAAGATTATAAGTTGATTGCCCATTTCTGTTCCTCTCGCTATCTTTAAGCATATTATCATCAAGGCAAATTCCAGACTGCCTCTTCACAAAGAAATTTTGAGAGAACTCCATTGGTGAAAACCAAAGGCCAGGGTTCGAGTTCATACATACATCCCGCCCCTGTAATTCTTCTTTAAGATGGGCATTATTGCTTAAATTATTACCCGAGGCTGGCAAAGATACCTCTTCAACCTGGATTGGTTCATTTAAGTCTGCCAAACCACTGTCACGAATTTTATCTACCTGCTGAACCCCTTCATGATGCATGTATATATTGGCGGGCAATTCTAGGTCAAACTTTCTTTTCTGAGATGTGTTTAATTTAGAATTGAGCAATTTGCAATCCATCACAGTACTCTCTCCATTCCCAAAAGCGAGAGGCGATTGAATACCATTTGTTCCCGATGTTGACACTCGATCAAAATTTGAGTCCAACGAAAGAATGTTAGAGACATGCTGTTTCTCTTGGGCATCTTTAGAAGGCACTTGACTCGTAAAGAAACCCAACTTCGATGTTACTTCTAGCATTGGATGATGGTGCTGCTCTTCTCTTGCGCATTCATACATCAGGTCTTTCTGCCTTTTATACAGCCGATGAAGTTCTTGGAGCTGGAAATAGGTTAAACATAAGCATCAAACGCTAAAGAAATAAGGTGTAATTAAAAAACTAAATCAATTTACTTCACAGAACAGGTCAAGCAATGTGACCTGATGCCTGAACATCAACTCCTGCTTCAAAACAGTTTGTCTCAGTTGTTCTTTCTCATTGCTTGCATATCCATCAATGACTGGTCTTGTCAAGAATGAATACTGGCTGTTTTCCATGATTTTGTCTTCACGATATAGGTCCCACATACCACTGTAAACATTTTTGTTCATATCCATCATGGAGTGCTGTCCTGGATAACATGTTTTTGATTGAACTTTAGTTCCCATTCCTGCAACGAAGACAGAGCAGCCCAGTTCGCATTAAGAATAGCGAAAGTGAAACCATACTAAATACTAATCCGTAGCATAAACTTCACCGCCTAAATTAAGAAAATTGACAAGAATCTCAATGAACCTAGTTCCTTCTACATTAGTGAATCGTTGGAATTAAGCAATGTCAGCATTTTAAAGAGCATTGAAACCAAGACCGGTGATCAACAATAGCACTCGATCAACAAGAGCACTTGAGAATATATCAAACAAGGATATAGCTGATCAATAAGAAGAATCCAAGATATGCATTTTCTATCGTCAATCTTTGAAAGTCAACTCATTGGTACCAAGACTTTAAGAAAAGGTTCAAAGTCAAAATTTCTGAAAATGTGGAGTACTTGCCTTCAGGTTTCACCCCTAGAATTTAATCAAAGAACCAACCAAAACCCGGAACCATTTTCACTTCCCTGTGTAGTTCCATTAGCCATAAACATCGAGAATCAAATCCCCAACAGCCAAATTTAGTCAAGTAGGTAAGTACTTCATGTAACTGAGCATGTGCTAGTTAATGTCACCACAATCAATTCAACTTCACAGTAAAATTTCTGGCAAATTATAGAAAGAAAAAAAAAAGATGAACCGCAAAATCAAAGAATCCTTTACCAAAATCACACCAAGCAAGCATTAACAATCTCAAAAACACAGTGGGAGACAGTAACAAGCACTAACCAATTACGACAAAAGGCAGCATACCCAAATTGAAATTAACCATAGCTTATACTGTTAAATAGGAGGAATCAACCAGAAATAAAAATTTAAAAGAAAAACCCATCACAACTCGAATTGCAGTAATAAAAAATATAAAATACAAGCACATTAAATTAAGAATAATAAACAGAATTATACCTCAAACCCTCTTCAAAGCTCCCAAGAATGTAACAGAACCCCCCACAAATTTGAAGAAAAAACACAAACCCAAGAAACTATTATCAAAACTCAGCTGGTTCTGGTGCCGCCATTAAAAAGAACTTCAGATGATCACAACCCATCGCAGAAAAAGAAAATTCCAATCTGTTGGGCCACTTTTCTGATCATCAGATACGAGAGATCCCAGATAAGATCTCTCTCTCTCTCTCTCCCCCTTTCTCTCTCTAGCTAGAATGAAGTAACTCCTCTCAGAAAAACAATGACTTTGAAGTTTGTCAACATGTGGTCTCCACTTACAAACCCTTCTCACCCTGTGCCTCTGATTCAATCATTTCTTTCCCAATTGGCCAACATATCTAATTCTTTATATATAAATGTATAAAGAATTTAATAGACAGATGAGATATGTTTCTTGGGATTTTTGAGGAAGAGAAGCATTTGTTACACATTTTCTAGATTCTCTCCACCTTCCATGCTTTTTGGGTATACACAATAACACCTTTATTTAATACTCCTATATCCTTTATAATCTTTTTATTTTATTTAATCATTTTAAAAATAATATTTTTCTTTCACAACATATCATTATCATGAACATTTTTATTATGGAACGGAGAGAGTACATTATCCATTCTATCAGTTTTTTCACTTTAGAATAAGTCAAATAAAATAAACTAATCAAATTAATCTTCTTTAGAGTTGGAGAACTATTATTATTAGAGTTAATATCATAACCTAAAAAAATATTTACAAATAAAAAATAAATAAATTTTTTGGAGGGGTACGGAGAGGCAGGAGTACTATTATTATTATTATTAAAGTTAAAAAAAGAATCATGAGAAAGTCTATATGTTATGGTTTTCGTTAAAAATTTCTCGGACTTTACTTTGGACAACTAACCACAGTTTCAACAGTTTCCGGAAAAGTATCGAACTACTGACCTCATCAACTGGTGACCTTTCCTCCCACGCGCGTGTGTAGGGATTATGAAGGAAGTTGCAGTGCTACCCCCTGCAGTTTCCTGTATTTTCTGTTCAACTGTAGTAATTACTTCCTCCGTTATAAAATAAGTATCTCTTGTTCCATTTTGAATTCTTAAATTTTAATTAAAGCCAAAATCTTTTTTAGATCTACAAATAAACCCTTCTTAAATCAGACACTAATAAAGTCAAATTTTTCTAAAATTTTGTGCAGATCAATGAGTCACTTATTTTGGAATAAAGAATGTAGTTTCATAATATTTTCATAACATTGTGTGTTATACAAGTGCGTTATTACCGCTAAACTCTTGTTACTCTAATCTTAACTAACATAAATTCTAACAAATGTTGGACTATCTATGCCCTTTTGTTAGTCAATATGCTAAGATTAGAGATAAACTATGGTTATGGGTTGCATACAGTGATCTCCATTGTATCAATCTTCTAATGTTTTCCTAGCTAGCTTCATGGTATAGGCTTGACATCCTTGCCCATGATTTAACCTATAATATATAACAATTGCATTTGTAAGTAAAATGCGAAGAATTGCAAGGTCTTGCTTGTAGATGAATCTGATATTATGTGAAAGTGTAACCATTGGGTGTAAGGTCTTCACGAAGCTAAGGATTAAGAAAATCGCTTGGAAAGAATGAAGAATGTTGTATGATTGTTGTGTGCGATATAAACATATAGGCGAAAATTTTAAGATTAATGGGCAAAATGTTGAATAAAATTTATAAAAGGGGTGAACAAGAAAGAACCGTCTAAGTATGCATAGGGGTGAAACACAAGCAAAAAAAATAAAAAGAGAGAGAGAGAGAGTCTTAGAAGAGGATTGGTAGTACTAGAAGGCGTACTAGAGAATCCATACACAAAAAAATTAGGCGCGTGGATAAAGATGTTTTCTTGAATTGATTATTGGGGGGTTATGGAAGAGGGAGATGGGGACAGACAGGAGATCCTCTATCACACTTTTTGTGTCACACTTGTGTACCACTACTCACATAGTGGTGGGACCCATTAATAATGAGATCCACTGGGTC
>JAOTQG010118031.1:0-11058 GCA_025631175.1 Iris virginica | reverse complement strand
CAGATAAAAATAGACATTTGTATTTGAATGAGAAGGGTACAATATTTTGAATTAATTTACTAATTTATTTTTATCTTTTTCTACATTATATATATAACTAAATAAATAAATCGTACCCCATAATTTTGGAGGCTTCATTCTGCTTTTATCGAGGACATACCTAACTCCCATATGACTATATCCCCTAATATAATACAAATCCATGTCCATTCCCACGCAACTTTAGCAACACATGCAAGCCCAAAAAAATGGAATGTCATCCGATGAGCTTCACAAAAAATCTCGATAAACACTGGAATTAAGGGATCGGTACTCCATTTAGTTTTGCGTTGTATTTGAAAAGTTTTTAACCATTTTGGAGTTCATAATCACTTTTTCGACGGAATTTGGTTGCCAAAAGTGATTTTGATTTACGCTGTCAAAATGTGAAAAAGTGTATTTTGTTAGAAGCTGTTGTGAACCAGCTTTTTCAGTGTTGATTTTAACTTGCTTAGATTAATCTTAATTTATCATTAATAACCTCAACTATTCATGTATATTGATTATATTGCTTATTTACATGAAGGATAAATTTGACATTTTTTTTATAATATGTGTTGACATATATTAGCCAAACCCTTATAAATTAATTTTAAAAAATCACTTTTATTAAAATCAACTTTCAAAAGTCACTTTTATAGAATCACTTCTTTAACACATTTATCTAAACTAGCACTTAGTATGAGACCAAACTTTAAATGCACATAAATAAATAAACACCAAAAGAGAAAGCATTACCTTGTCAAATCTGACGAGTTGGACTTTGTCGAAAAAATCGGTGGAAAAAAATTCTATTGATCCCCTTCTAAACGTTGCTGTAGTAAACAATCCTCAACACCACATAGGTTTTCTTCGGTAGAAGCTTCCTCGGTATGAGGGAGAGAGAACCAGAGATAGCAAAGGAGGGAGCACTTCTGGAGAACAAATGAGTAGGGATTAGAGCAATTTCAATAGTGGAAGGCAAAATGACGAGATACTTTCTCCATTTCTTTTCTAAAAAGTGATTTTTGACTTTTTAAAAGTGATCAACTCCAATGCACGAATGACAAATTTGAAAAGGTAAATTTAAGAGGGTAGTGATACCCCTTCCAAATAGAAGACCTTTTGCCTCTTCATTTGCGTTCATCATTGAAATGCAAAATATAGAAAAAGTAAGACAAATTTGGGAGTTAGGAGATTTTTTTCCTCCATTTTCCTTTTACCTTCTCAAATTTGAAAAAAGACATTTTTATCTTTTCATTTGTATTTATTATTGAAATATAAAATATAGTAAAAGAAAAAAAAGTTACGAGGAACACTTTCTCATTTATCTTTATCACTGAAATAGCTCTTAGGGATAATGAAGTGTAGTACGGGTAATAGGTTAGGGAAGGGGTAGGAGAGCCAGTAGGTGTTCAGAGATCTCGAGATAATTTGGATAGTTCACACACCCCATGAGAATATTTCAGGAATGGAACCAACTTAGGTGAGGGTGTCCGTAATGTACGAGCGCCTATGATCAAATTGTACAAATTTACAATCCAATTATACACTTTTATGATATATAATAAATCATATATCATTTTTTCATAAAAGTTTCGAAATCAACTATTGTCCAATCAAGCGATATTTATGAAAATCGTGATAGTTGATCGTAGGAGGTGAGGAGAGAGAAATTATTTTTGGGCTGAAGTGTAATAATTTTATATTTGATTTATAATATTATATAATATGTTTGATTTAATTGTATGATAGTATTTACAAGTACAAGAGCATATAGATGAAAATTAAAATATTATATCAATGCATATAATCGACGTGTATCAACCTAGTGATTGAAAGGGGTGATAATTCATCACTATATCACAAATTCACAACAATTCAGCACGGTGATCCAAACATTAAAAAAAAACACCACCAATCCAAAAATACACCCAAAGTATTTCCAACCCAACCCACCAAATATTCATTCAACCACAATTGTAAACGTGAAGTTGCAAACTCTTCACACCTATGTCTCTCTCTCAGTAAATAGCAGGCACAGGCGCAGGCGCAGGCACATGCACAGTAGCAGTAATAGTTAGTACCAATACCCCAGACAACCACAGGCCACAGCTGTATATTTGACTCAGGTTCTTTTCTCTCTTTATTTTTGCTTGTTTGTTAAATTGCTTACATCCTCTCTTATAATGTCTTCTTCAAATCTTTTTTAGTCAAAAACTTAAAAAACCATGATAATGACATTTCTTGTTTGGGTCACCCAAATCCCAAATCTTTCTTAACAATGACACTCTTAATCACACAGTCACTCAAAAGTTAGATCCAAGTTTTTTCCTCCCCCATCTCCAAACCCATTGATTAATTTAAGCTAAAACACTCAAAAAGTTATCTTTTTTTGGATCTTTGTAGTACTCCAGTAAGTAAAATAGTAAGTAGATTCCCTGTGATATACATACATTTTCCTCTCCCCTCTTCAAAATAATCATGGGGCTTCATTTTCACCAACCAAAACCAAATTTCTTCTTTCAAATTCATAACCTAAACTACCTTTACATCATCATCATCATCATCAGCATCATGGTACAACAATAGATCAAATCAAACCCGCTCTACTCCCATTCATGGGAAGTTACCACTCTTCCCTCCTCTCCATCTCCATCTTCCTCCTCTTTTCATCTCTTTATTTCCGAGCCACAAGTGATGATGCGGAAGCACTTCTTGCCTTAAAATCCACAATAGACCCACTAAACAAGCTCCAATGGAGCAGCAGAACTGCCGCAACGGTTTGCAACTGGCAAGGAGTGAAAGACTGCATGAGGGGCAGGGTAACAAAACTTGTGTTGGAAAATCTTAACTTGTCTGGCACATTAAACGAGAGAAGCCGTCTGAATGAATTAGACCAACTTCGTGTTCTTAGCTTCAAACAGAACTCGTTATCCGGCCAAATCCCAGACCTCTCCGGCCTCGCCAACCTCAAATCTCTCTTCCTCTCCCAAAACAACTTCTCCGGCCACTTCCCGGCCTCTATTACCGTCCTCCACCGCCTCAAAGTCATAAATCTCTCCCGCAATGTGTTATCCGGCGACATCCCGAACCGCCTGCTCAATCTACGGCGACTCTACGTTCTTTACTTGCAGGACAATGAGTTTACTGGGCTGATCCCGGCCTTGAACCAAACAAGTCTTAGATTCCTAGATGTGTCGAATAATCACCTCTCCGGTGAGATCCCGGTCACAGCTACCTTACTTCGATTCAATGCTTCTTCGTTCATTGGACATGTTAACTTGTGCGGCGATCAAATTGACGTCCCGTGTCAGGGTATTTCTGGGTTTTCTCCGGCAAACAGCCCTGAGTCTTACCCAGAAATGAAAACCGGAAAATCGAAGCATCGCGAGAGAAAACTCATAGCGATAATCGTCGGAACAGTTGGCGGGTTTATTTTACTGTGTTTCTTAGTTGTAACAATGGTGATTTGCTTGAGTAGGAGAGGAAAAAGTAAGACGACGGACGTTTCTAAAGCCGTTGCCGGAGAAGCAGCAAGCAGCGGCGCGGTGGAGAGAGAAATCGACGGCAGTGGCAGGGGAGGTAATAATGGGGGTAAACAAGGGGCATTCTCGTGGGAAGGTGGAGGTGGGGATGGGGGTGTAGGAAATCTGGTGTTCTGCGGAGCAGGGGATCAGCCGGAGATGTGTTACAGCTTGGAGGATTTATTGAAGGCGTCGGCAGAGACGTTAGGGAGGGGGACGATGGGGTCCACTTACAAGGCGGTCATGGAGTCTGGTTTCATCGTGACCGTGAAGAGGTTGAAGGATGCCCGGTATCCAAGGGTGGAGGAGTTCAGGAGACACGTGGAGGTCATCGGACGGCTTAGGCACCCCAACCTGGTCCCACTTAGAGCTTATTTCCAGGCCAAGGAAGAACGCCTTCTCGTCTACGATTACTTCCCCAATGGCAGCCTCTTCTCCCTCATTCACGGTATTCCCCTTTCTTTCTTTCTGGTCAAATCCCTTTTTATTTGCTTTTCTGTATTTGCATGTGTATAACTTACCTATCATATGATGGATGTTGATTTGTAACCCTAAACAAGAAAGTGTGAGTTCCAAAGTTATTGAAAAGTATGGTTTCTACTTATTAGCGGGTTCGCGAGTTCGGATCTTCTGTCTCAAAGCTCGGTCTCTCTTTCTAAAATCTCATCTCAGCTGTCTAAAAACGACTCTACAATGTAAAAGTATAAATAGTAGGATACATATCATTTTTAAAAGTAATGTGACTGACATATGAGATATCATTTGGAACAGGAAATCCAAATTCCTTATTAGCATCTCATCCATGACTACTCATTTGTCAATCATTTTGGTGGGAGGTGTTAAGGTGTGCTAATAGATAGTGGTGTGATCAAATTTACTTTTAAGTGTGACCACAGTTTTGAGGGAGCAATCATCAATGGCTATAGCAACTTAAAGTATTCGGAGGCCTAAAGCAAGATATAATAATGAGATTTTTGTAAACACTAAAAAAATTCAGTTTTTAATTAGAATTTCTTATAAAAAAATATGTTTTTCTAACTATATATACATGAAAATTTAGAGCCCTTCAATAATTTTCTATTTGATCCAAAGAGGTATTTATGGATCGATTGGTGAGTTTTAGTTAGGAAAATTTAAGAAAAAATCAACAAAATATTAGAAATACCAAAACGATTTTAAACTTCGGGGCCTTAAAAAATTGGGGGTCGTAAGCGAGGGCTTTACTTGCTTTATGCTAGGGCCACCCCTGGCAACTTGCCTGCCTCTTCTCATTTCTTAGGAGAGACTGATGGCTATTTAGTGGTTTTCGTGGGGTTTGGTTAATGTGTGAATTCCACTGGCCTCCAATTAAAAAGGATTTAAAGAATAAATAATAATAGTAATAATAATAAGAAGAAGAAGAAGAAATAACATGTTAATCAAGACCAAAGATGAAATGGACGGAGAAATGTATACATGTAACCTCCTGAAGTAAAAATACTTCGAAAACTTATTAAGATAGCCTGTCCATCTCTCCCCAAACTAGATTTGCTTGGTCATGTTTGGTTGATTGTGAGTTCACAATGTTGGAGTTATTTTCTGTATGCTAGGGAAGATAACAAAGGCAATTACAAGCCAATGCATAATACATTCCTGCCAAAAGAATGTATCGTACCCCCTGATTTGGAAACATTCTCTGCACACACACACACACACAATATATATATATATATATATATCTACCTATATATTTGAGCAGTTTTGACTCACTTAGTGTGCCTTCATGCCATATAACTGACACGTGTTATGGATGATGACAATAAGTAATTCATGTGAAACCAACCATAACCACAAGGGTGATAAAAGTATTATGGAATCCCCATGTATAAGACAGCTCCCAAAAAATTGAGGGTTATGCGTTTGAGGTTCTTACCGTATGATTCTCGTCGGTTACGAGATGTGACATCCTAGACAAGCTTTTCAGAGAATACAGTGGCAAATTCATGAATCCGTTATGGTAATGGATATAAAAAAACTCTTGCAAAACCAACCATTTTGGCCAGATTTTTCACAAGCGTAATAAATTATAAGAAGATTTATCACTGTGCGACTGAGGTTATTGCAAGGAAATTCGTATCAGTAAGACGATAGACATTTTAGTTTCATATGTGATGCAGAAGCTGAAGGATTGGCTCACGTAAATGAAGACGAAGGATGTGGAATTTGATGATGGGTGGGGAGGCTCTCTAGCACTATCCTTGTTTTTGCTCGAGTCAAAAGAGGTGGTCCCCATCCTCTTACTTTGCCATCCTTAATTTCTTTTATTACTGATGGAATCTTTAAGTTTTGGTTGGACACAATTTGTAAATTTCGTATGGCAGCCTCCTACCCATCTAGCATCAAATCATTCATGGACATTTGAGTCACTTATGATTGGCTCTTAACCCAAGATGCGGTGCTAGTGGGCTAGTTGGTGGGTCCGATAGCCAACCGGATTTTCGGATTTGGATCGTTACTGATGGTCGCAACTCCGGTCGGAAATGTGAGAACGAAATGCTGTGTGGCGCAAAATGCTACGCCACCGAAAGAGTGTTGAGAGCCACCTCTTGAATCTTACACCACTTAGGTGTACGATCTGGGTATTGGTCCGACGTTGACAAGGACATAAAGGATCTAAGAGCGGGAGATTGTGCTAACCCATAACCCACATTAGGTGGGAGTAGAAAATCAATGGGGCTTATAGTATTTACATGTGAGCATCCACTGTTTCTTTGGCTAAATAATTGGGTAGCTGTGTTCTAACGAACTGTTTTTTTATCAACCATTATTAGTTTCTTATTACTCCCTCCGGTTCACAATAGTTGATGTTTAAGGTTCGAGTACAATAACCAAGTAGTGCATTAAGTATCTTCTAATTTTCCATCTTTTCACATATAAAATCTCTTCAAATTCTTCTCTCATTAACTTTCACTCCTTATTCTTGGAATTGAGGCAAAAGGGTAATTTAGGAAAAGTGTAGTAAAAATGTATAAAACCTCAACTATTTTGAAACAAATTTTTATTTCGAAGAGGTCATCTATTGTGAACCGGAGGGAGTATATTTTTAGTTTTCTCTATTGAGTTCACTCCTTGGCGTTGTCAAGCAATTCCAAGTACACCCATTTCGCTCTGCATGCCTCCCTTAATACTTATCTTGCTTTCATCAAGTCATATGCTGCACTTAGCCTGTTGTTATCATGGATTATCTTCATATTGATTCAGGGTTTTCTTTATTATGAGAATCAACTTCTTAAAAAATTTCTTTGCTCATCACTTGTCATGTTGCTAATAAAATGATGACGGCTCTATGCTGCCTCTATATTAACGTGCATTAACTCCTTCTGCAGGGTCGAGAACTTCAGCCAGTGGGAAGCCTCTGCACTGGACATCCTGCCTTAAAATTGCAGAGGATTTGGCTACGGGACTCCTATACATCCACCAGAACCCCGGGCTAACACATGGAAATCTGAAATCCTCCAATGTCCTCTTGGGTGCTGATTTCGAGTCCTGTCTCACAGATTTTGGCCTCATGCCATTTAAAAACCCCGATTCATCTGAGGAGTCTAGTGCTTCTTCCCTTTTTTACAGAGCCCCGGAGTGTCGTGACACACGAAAGCCACTCACTCAACAAGCTGATGTCTATAGCTTTGGGGTCCTTGTATTGGAGCTTCTAACAGGAAAGACTCCATTCCAAGACCTTGTCTTAGAACATGGTTCAGACATCCCTAGATGGGTGAAGTCAGTACGAGAGGAAGAGACAGAGTCTGGCGATGACCATACCTCAGGTAACGAGGCATCTGAGGAGAAACTTGGGGCGCTTTTGAACATTGCAATGACATGTGTCTCACTTGTGCCTGAGAACCGACCAGTAATGAGGGAGGTCTTAAGGATGATTAGGGAAACGAGAGCAGAAGCTCAAGTGTCTTCCAATAGCAGTGACCATTCACCAGGACGATGGTCAGATACGGTTCAAAGCCTGCCAAGGGAAGAACATTTGAGCATATGAGTGGTAATTTCGCAATTTATTTTTCTTATCTCATTCTGATTATTGGAATCTGAAATATACTCCTCTTCAATTACCACTAGGCATTTCTGGATTTACCTTTTTCTGTGCTTCCGTTTTTTCCTCTTCCAAGGCAAATTAGAGTAGAGAAGTGTATTGAGTAGAGGTTTTTCGCTTTCTGTATTTCTAGGTTTAGCTTGTACTTATCAGCTGTTTGTAACTGGGAGTGGTGGAAAATTCATAAATCTGTTTTTATGTTAAATACTAGTGAATCATTCATGGGCTTTTTGGTCAATGTAGTCAATGTAAGCTCTTTTGTTTTTCCCTTCTATTTGAGTCAAAAGAATCCTTGAAATGCTGCAACCTTCACAGGAACACTAGGGGCGATTTATATTTAATCCGTCCCAAAACGAGTGTCGCAATTAGCTCATGATCAGGGCAATAATTTGTACACTTCTCTTTCATACAAACCAAGATTGTATAATGTAGTCGGTACAAAGTGTATTAGCCCCGAGTTTGAAAATTAGATTCGCCACGGCGTTCTGTCCACTAGCTCACCAGGAGTTCAGATCCACCCTGGACAAGTTGGTACTTAAGGTAAGGATCCTTCCCACCCACCCCAATGTGAGATCATATTTCAACATTTTTTCTAGAAGAAATGCATTCAAAACCTTGAATGTGTATGGTGTAGAACTCATCTGGTTGGGAGGAGTTCCTAATGTGATGTTGCACACAGTGGGAGTTTATAAATACCTGTTAGCAAAGTTGGAAAAGGGGTGGTTTCAGTGGGACAATCCTACTAAAACTCTATTGTCATTATCAAAATATTGGTATTGAAAAATTCAGTACCATTCAGCAATTTCGGAACAAGCTCTTTTGAGCGAAAAGGTTATGAATGATGTCACAGCTAACTCGATCGAGGATACAATTGTGTTAATGCTAATAACTGCGTATACGGAAACAGTTAAGAGAGTACACCGAAACGTCATATGTCCTATTGTGTGCTCAAGTTGACTGACAATATGCCCCAATGAAATATTTGTATCTCAAAATGTGATAAAGATAGAGTCTATAGTCGCTAATATGAAGGAGGCACACATTGATATCAATACTCAGAAAGAGGACAACACGGTCAATCTATCAGACACGGAAGAAATCATGGTTCAAAAAGATAAAAGTAGAATGAAATACAAGCGATTGAAGTTTCAAATAGAATATCAGTCGGTTGACAACAATTTTAAAGAGACGAACGATCAATTCATGAAGCGTCATAAGAAACTGATCTCCAAAAAGAAGAAACTCAATTTTTTACAGGACAACATTAAAGTCACTCAAGCAGTTTTTAAAAAGAGCTTTTATAACAGCCATGAGTCAAAGAGTTGAGCATTTTTGACTATTTTATTTTGAGCATTTTCAGAATTTTTTTTTAGAGGTAAGCCTATTTCAAGAATCTCTTGAAAGTCTCCCTCCTTTAATTATTATTTTTTTGAATTTCAATAAATGTGGTTAGATTAAAAAAAAAAACTAATTAACAAAAATTAAAAAAGAATAACCTTTGGGCCACAAAATAAAACTACTTATTTTCCATTAACATATGGTCTGTTTGATCGGAGGAAAAAAAAAGGGGGATAAAAAATAAAAAGGAAGAATAGGAGGGGTGTATTATTTTCATTTGTTTTGGTCCATTTGATTGCGGGGGTGAAAAATAGGAGTGTTCAATTTTCAATCCTCAGGGGTGAAAAATGATTTTTCTTCTCATTTAGGTTGAACAGGAAAAAAGTGCGAAGTTTCATATTTACTTTTTTGATACGAAATGTTGAAAGAAAAATAAAGGTTTGAAAAGGGTATAACAACCTTTAACTCTTACTTCCACTTTTTCCTTCACTTTTCACACCCATTTTTTTTTTAGGGAGGGGGGGTTAAATATTTAAAAAAAGAATAAGTGTTTTTATTTTCGTTTACTTTATCCTCCTACCGAACAAGTGAAAATGAATGCACCCTTCTCATTTTTTCTCCTTATTTTCTATTCCTCCTATTTTCCCTCCAACCAAACACAACATAAATGTGAAGGAGGGTAAAGTGTAGAAAAATGAACACTTCTTATTTGTTAAATATTTACCCCCAAAATTAGGACGAAAAGTGAAAGAAAGAGTTAAAGATTGATATACCATTTTCAAACATTTTCTTTTCTTCCTACATTTCATATCAAATAAGTGAAAATGAAACTTCTCACTTTTCCTTATTCAATAAAACAATAAGAAGAAAAAGCATTTTCAACCCAAAGTTTAAAGTTAAAACACTATCCATTCCTATTTTTCGTTCCTCCAACTAAACGAAACAGTAGTGAGCAACCGCGATGAACTTAGATAGCAATTGTGTAAAATAAATGACCTACGTTCGTGTCCTAAAATCGATGTTGGAGAAATTTCAGAAATATGAATATAAAAGCATTAATTTCTTTGAAAGAAAGTTTTAAATTGGCGTGATTCACATCTAATAGGGTGTATGTTTGAATGAGTAGTTTTTTAATTTAATATTTAAAATTTTGTATAGATTAAAATAAAAAAGTAAGAAAGAGAGAGAGAGATATATATATATATATAGAAAAATTATGAAACTAATGAAAGAAAAAACTCAATTCTTGTTAAATATCGATGTTACCGGGTCTAACTTGATTTTACGTGGACTATGATTGTTATATTACCTAATATCTATTTATTTACCGTATTAAGTAAATAATATTTTGGAACATCTTCATAAATGATCTTTTTACTTTGATTGATTCTATGAATAGTCCTTGATCTTAAACAAGTGTTAATGTTGATCAAAATTTATAAAATTGACTCATAAATAATCACTATCATCAATTAGACGATAACCGTTAACCAAGGACAATTTAAAAAATTAACTTGTAAAGTTAAGGATTCAAAAAAAAAAATTCACACTCATCCTCTTCTTCTTCTTCTCCCGATGCAGCCACCATCCACCGCTACCATCCACCGCTTTCACCACCATTATCACCACCAAATGGGTTGTCAAACAACATTCAACTCAGGACAAAATCAGAAATTTCAAACATCATTCAAGAATCGATATATAGAAAAAGAAATGATACAAAGGAGAGAGAAGAAATGATAAATATTCAATTGATGACCAGTCCATGATATCAACATCAACCCAGGCCCAAGGCTCAGGCCCTCACTAACAACATTGACAATTTTCATATGAGTCCAAGTAGTGGAGCCCCCTCCTCTCCCTCTCCTTGTTATCTGCATCGTTGGAAACAGATTTGAAGGAGGATGGGTTGGAGAATCTCGCTGGGTTTAGCAGCAATTCCAACAGGCGCTCATGGTGATCGACACCCCCAACAGATCTGAATCTCCGGATAACAAGATCTGAATCTCCTCATCGGTTGCGACCTCTGAGTATGAGCACTCTTCACTCCTCTCCGTCCGTCTCCGCTCTACGCAACTCGATCGGCAGCGATCGAAA
>JAOTQG010118020.1:0-11058 GCA_025631175.1 Iris virginica | reverse complement strand
TCTCCTCTTTTATTAATTCTCTCCTCACATTTAAACTTTTCACATCACATTTAAATATTATAAATTACATTCAACCTTTCACATCCAAGGGTAAAATAGATATTTAAGTAAAAAAACTCATCTACTCCATCTACTTCATCTCATATTTTAAATACTATCGTCTATTACCATATTGAACCAAATTGAACTTGTGATCTGGGCCTAAAATGGGCAATATGAAAAAATGAAAAAATAAATTTTATTGCGTGGCGCTGACAGGCGAGAAGCAGAAGCGGTGCAGCTGGTTTGGCTGGCTGGCTGGCTGCTGGGTACCAATACAGTGTACAGACGTGCAGTGCAGTTGCAGTTGCCATATCCACATCCCAATCTATCGGTTTTCCGTTTCGAATTTTAATGCACTCCCCCCGCCCGTCCCTTCTCCTCTGGATAATTGTTTCTTTCTGCATTTTTATAGCATACCCATCTCCTTCTCTCCAATAAAGTTGTATTTCTTTTATTTTTACTGTATTTTCACTGTCCATTTGTACGATCACTTTCATATCTAAATGACAATTTTTTTTCTTTCAAAACCAAACCTAATTTAACTAATAAAAATTTAAAATAATTATAAAATTAAAATAAACACTCGTTTGGAAATATACCGGGGATAATATGAGTATATGATTACCAAATATGAATGATCATAAGCAATTTAATGAAAAAAAAAATAAAAATGTCATATTTTGAATTCAAATTTTTTTTTCATGATTTAACAATATGTAATTTTTAAACATGACATACCTACTAATAATTGACTAAAATTTAGAATTTATCATTTCACGGTTATGTTTTAAACTATTGTAATAAAATTTTAAAAAAATATTACGAAAAATAAAACAAAACTCACATTAAATTTTTGCTATAAAAAAGTGTTAGGTTGTATTATCATGGGTGATTTTCACCCATTTTTTTTAATTTTTAATTTTTCTCTCTCATTGGTCTCATAATTTTTCTATCTATCTATCTCTTACTTTTAACTTTAATCATTACAAAAATATAAAAATTAAATCAATAAATCATCTATCTAAACACACTCATATAATTTCAATCGACCCCTAGATAAAGAGTAACAGTTTATATGACGTACATTTTTCTTTTTTCTTAAACATTTTGGTAATACAAAGATCGAAAAAGAGGAGAGAAACGTTATAGCTTATCCAAAATAAATGGTACCTAAAGTTTTTTAATATGTTTTTTTTATTTGTATTTTGTATTTGTTTTGTAAGAGTTTTATAATTTTACTCTTTAAATTTTAAAAAATTATATGATATATAGTGATGGAGAGAGAAAGAGATAAAAAGTGATAGTTGTAATTTGATGTGATGTTTGATAGAATATAAAGGCGATATAGGGTATGTAAAAATAATAGATAGAGAGAAAAAACTTGTGTTTAAAAAACTTGTATTTTTGATTTATTTTTTAAATAATGTTGTAAAAAAAATGAATCGGATGAACACACCCAAAGGATTTCGACGTTAATATTTTTGACTGGGGAGAGTTATCACCTCACAACGCCACACCACTGACCACATGCACCCCTTGTCAACTTTGTATATATACTCCCAAATCCCATACTCATCATCATCATCTTCGCTCACTCACATTCATATCTTCTTCTTCTTCTTCTTCTTCTTCTTCTTCATTTCTCCTCCTCTCTCTGTCTCATGATCAGCGTCCTTCCGTACGTTTGTTTCTCTTAATTAAAATCTCCCATTTCAGTTTCGATCGATTGCGGTACTTCCTGCTGATCGATTGGTACGTACGTACGTACGAGTTGCACACTCTCATGATCAGCTGATCTCAATCATCTTAATTTTCTGCCTCGTACCGTTGCATTTATATATTATTTCCAAAACGATAGTAGTAGTACTGTGGATATATTTTTTTCCCCCTTAATTCTGTACGACGTGATCCTTATTTTGCAGAGAGCGAGATCAATTTCAGAGGGGGAGAGAGAAAATGGCGGCAGCAAATGGAGAATTCAGCTTTACTAGCGGCAGTACTACTGATCCGAAGAAAGGCCGAAACGGACTACCGAAGATCACGACGATGAAGAAGAAAGACGAGCAGCAGCAGATGTTGTGCCACGACGACAGCGCGCCGCCGGTCAAAGCTCAGACGATCGACGAGTTGCACTCTCTCCAGAAGAAGAAGTCCGCTCCCACTACTCCCATCAAAGGAACTGGAGGAACCACTACTCCCAACTCCTCTGCAGCCTTTGCCTCCATTCCTGAGGAAGACCGCCAGAGGCAGCAGATGCAGTCCATCAGGTACCACCCACCCCACCCACCACCATATGCATATACGGCCAAGTCGTTATTTGCGCTCTTCTTCTTCTTCTTCTTTTTTTTTTTCACTAAAGTCCGTAATAATTCTGCGAATTTGATTAATATATTATATATTTTTTTCCTCTGTAATTGTACGTAGTGCGTCCTTGGCGTCGTTGACGAGGGAGACGGGGCCGAAGGTGGTGAGGGGAGATCCCTCAGCCGTCAGGAGTGGCGATACTCCGAAAGCCCACGTGGCTCACCAGCACAGTTACTATCCTACCCTCGGCAACAGTGACAGCGCCCTCAAGTTCACCCACATCCTGTACAACCTCTCCCCTGCTGGTATATTATCTAAAATTTTAATCTTCTTTAATATTAATATTAAATAGACTACGAATAATAATTTTTATAAACTTCGCAAAAATAAGAAAATTTTGGTACACAGTTGGTCAAAATTTTGTAAAATTGACCAAAAAAAGTCAACCCAAACACTTATTTAGGGAGTAGTATTTTTTCAAATATTAGGTAGGGTGGGTGTGGTTTCTATACGGAATTATAGGAAAGGATCAAAAGGACAAACGCAATATCTGGAAATTAAAAAGCTAGGAATAAAATTTAAATAAAATCAAAAGCTGAAAATTAAACATGTTATTTAATTTTATTAATACTCGTGTTTCATAATTAATTTTACATTTCTAACTTTGGTTTTTAAATTTAAGCAGCTTTATGTTCCTTATTTTCAAATATTTAAATTCCCTTATTTTAAATATTTATTTAAACATAAAATAAAAAATATAATTTAAAAAAAAATACAACCCCAGCATAGTTTTTACTTCTGCTCCACCATTTTTGAGATGCTTTTCGTGTAAATACAATAAAAATTGTAATTGGACCAAAAATAAGGGTAAACCGCAGTTGTTAGAAAATTGATGAAAAAGTCATAGGGATACAATGAGTTGGTAAGAATAGGCACCCGTTTATAACTTTTGAAACAGTGGACCCCGAAATGCAGTTCATTTGAAACTCTAAGGTACTAGGAGCAATACTTGCAATAAAATGGACATTTGCTATAGTTAATATTCATAATTGTGCTCCTTCTTTCTGTATTATGTTGTGGGAAAAAAAATAAAAACAGAGCTTTATGAGCAAGCCATACAGTATGAGAAAGGGTCATTCATCACATCTAGCGGTGCTTTGGCCACACTCTCCGGAGCAAAGACAGGGAGATCTCCCAGGGACAAACGTGTTGTCCGCGATGAGACTACCGAAGATGAGCTTTGGTGGGGAAAGTAAGTGCCAATATATATTTATCACTTTTTTTTTTGACAATGCAAATTTGCCATTTCTTATTTACTCCACTCCATAAACAATAATACATTTGAATATCTTCTTGATAGGGGATCACCCAACATCGAGATGGATGAGCACACTTTCTTGGTCAATAGAGAAAGAGCAGTTGATTACTTGTGCTCATTGGATAAGGTCCTCCCTTATTTATAATTCTTGACCAAGTTTTACAAAAGATCCTACTCCTATGTTATTCTATCTGATCATGATATTATAAGTAGTCATTTTCCAGTTCCTAACATTGAACTGTAACCACTGCAAGGTTATATAGAGGATCCACCTTTATTGGTCCATCTTGTGCAGCTAGCTAGACCAACTTATTTCATTTAGTTTTTCCTTTTTTTTTAATTTACCGGAAAGCATGGCCCAGGTTAGATTATGCAGAGGTGCCTTTCCTCTATTTTGGACCAGGGGGAAGTAATATTAGTGCTAAAGGAGCAAGCAATGACATACAATGGAAAAAAGTAAAACATGGCTGACCAAGTTATTATAATCTTACATGGGATTCTTAAATTTTTCTCAACTAGATCCCTGCTTTGTCCGCATCTCAATACAATAGAATGTATCCATCTTGATTTTAACACAACGCTTTTCGGTGCAAGTGCCATTTTATTTTAAGTCTCTTTCTTCCTCATGATAAGGTTCCTTTAGTGCTGCATGACATACTACAAAGATGATATTGATTGACATAGTATGACAGGGTGTGGCCTACTGTGTATGCTACCTTCATAATACCCTATCTATACAATTATTTTTATATATCCATAGTTGGTTGGTTATTGAGGCCAAAAATTCTGCCAGATCTCAATAAACCCTGGCATGGTCACCAATTTCATCTCTTTCCCTCATTAATATCATGCATCCTTAACTGTATGGGACCTCACCATTGGTCCGATTGGCGAAAATTCCCTTTCACTGATGAGCTCATACCGATGAAACCACATAATTGGTACTCCATCAAGATAATAAGATGATGCATATTATCTAGAGATGTGTTTATCTTAAGAAATCAGATCATGTTTCCCCTTAATTTGACATTTGGTTACTAATGATAAATTGAAATTAGATGGAAAGTTTGGGTACATTCTGTAAATTAATTCCTATTTGTGTCCTCGCCTCGCGCGATTTACAACTTCACGAGGATTGTGCCTTTGCCTTGTAATATATCATCGGTATGTACTACAGTGATGACCAAGATTATTATTAGTCTTCAATTGTGGTATAACCATCAATCAGTTTTGCTATGGGTAGATTAGCTTCTGCGTCCATCTGACGGAACAAAACGGGTTTTGTATACTGGTTTACTTGTATCTATGTCAGACTGTAACCATACTTCAGAAACCTGTCAAAGTAACCCTTCTTGTATGCTGCTTTCATTTGATGCAAATGATTC
This sequence comes from Iris virginica, assembly GCA_025631175.1. Lineage (NCBI taxonomy): Eukaryota > Viridiplantae > Streptophyta > Magnoliopsida > Asparagales > Iridaceae > Iris > Iris virginica. The sequence continues at coordinate 6,009 of JAOTQG010118020.1, read as the reverse complement.
ACAAGTAAATGTTCTTAATCGTGCACCTCGGACTTCAGGTTTATGTGAATGATCAGTTTCTCAACTGGGACCCAGATCACCGTATCAAAGTCCGAATCGTATCTGCCAGAGCTTACCACTCGTTGTTCATGCATAATATGTAAGTGATTGAAGAAATTAAGTTTACCACTATTTGTTGTGTTTGAATTCTAATTCGTACAGTAAGTCATATTTCCATAGAATCAGTCTTGCGAGTTAGATAAACATAAGGGGAGCAAAAAGGATCTGTGCATAGATGAAAACTTATTTAGTTTAGTACATACGATAACTGGGTGGGTGGCAGGTGTATCCGACCCACACCCGAAGAACTGGAGGATTTTGGTACTCCGGACTTCACAATATATAATGCAGGCCAATTCCCATGTAACCGTTACACCCATTATATGACGTCCTCCACTAGCATAGACCTCAATCTTGCTAGGAGGGAAATGGTCATCCTTGGCACCCAGTATGCTGGGGAAATGAAGAAGGGTCTTTTCAGCGTTATGCACTATCTCATGCCTAAGCGTCAAATCCTCTCCCTACACTCTGGTTGCAATATGGGCAAAGATGGTGATGTGGCCCTCTTCTTTGGATTATCAGGTATAGTTGTAGGAAATCCAGGATGAAATCTAACTTTACGGCCAGTCAAAGATAAGAATACGGCTGGGAATACGGCTGGGAATACGGCTGGTAGTTAGTCAAAGATTTGGTAGATTTAGTGTGTACAATAGTCAAATAGTAGGGGCCAAAGAGTCCAAGATTGTATCTATATAAATCTCAGTTTGTTCAATGAAAAATATACAAGATTGAATGAATTCCTAAAGTTAACAATAGTGCTGTGGGTTTGTTGTTCCCATAGGGACCCACAATTTTCTATTAATGGCACAACTTTTGTTGTTTATCTGACTCATTGTTATTGTGATTTCCCTGCACTTTGTTACTTATAGCACCCTTTCTGCATGTATTTGTCTCAGGTACTGGGAAGACGACGCTGTCTACCGATCATAATCGGTATTTGATTGGAGATGATGAGCACTGTTGGAGTGAGAATGGTGTTTCAAACATTGAGGGTGGTTGTTATGCAAAGTGCATTGATTTGTCAAGAGAGAAGGAGCCCGACATTTGGAATGCCATCAAGTTTGGAACAGGTGCAGTCTGATTATCTTACTGATCAGGCAATTTATGCAATATTGTCCGTCAGCAATATTAACTTGGAATTTTTTCTGGTTGCTGTTTGACTTGTTTGCTTGTCTCCTGGCAGTGATGGAAAATGTAGTTTTTGATGAGCACACTCGAGATGTGGATTACTCGGATAAATCTGTAACAGGTAAAGGATGTGATAGTATGTAATATGGACTACCCTATATAAATTAGTCCTTTTTTACCATTTAATTTAGAAAATCTTGTGTATTGTTTTTTTTGTTTTTTTGATTCATGATTTGGACTGGCAGAGAACACACGGGCAGCATATCCTATAGAATACATCCCGAATGCAAAGATACCATGTGTTGGTCCTCATCCAAAGAACGTCATTCTTCTTGCATGTGATGCTTTTGGTGTCCTCCCACCTGTTAGCAAGCTGAGTTTGGCTCAGACCATGTACCATTTCATCAGTGGCTACACGGCTTTGGTATATCTACACATTCCCGCTTTGGTTTTTGGATCATGAGATACATTTAGGCATCAGTTTGTGAGTTCCATTTCTTGTTTAATCATGCATGTCTTGATTGTTTACTACAGGTGGCAGGAACAGTAGATGGTGTAAAGGAACCAACAGCAACATTCTCAGCGTGTTTTGGTGCAGCATTTATAATGCTGCATCCAACCAAGTATGCTGCTATGCTGGCTGAAAAAATGCAAAAGCATGGAGCCACTGGATGGCTTGTCAACACCGGATGGTCTGGTGGACGGTATGAAAATTCACCACAAAAGCTTTCAGAATGATGCAGATGCTGTTTTACTTGCAATATAAACATGTGTCTTCTCTGCAGTTATGGATCAGGTAGTCGTATCAAGTTAGCATACACGCGGAAGATCATTGATGCAATTCACTCAGGCTCCCTTCTGAATGCCAACTACAAGAAAACAGAAATTTTTGGGCTCGAAATCCCAACTGAAATTGAAGGAGTGCCTTCTGAGATTCTGGATCCAGTGAACACGGTAGGATGATAGATTACTTCCCCTCTAACGCAAACTGTCACTTCAATTTCTTGTAATTTGATTTGCGTGTTGTTGTAATTACAGTGGCCTGACAAGAAAGCCCACAAACACTCTTTGTTGAAGTTGGCTGGCTTGTTCAAGAAGAATTTTGAGGTATTCCTTGACTACAAGATTGGAACAGACAACAAGCTAACTGAGGAGATCCTGGCTGCTGGCCCGAACTTTTGAATGGAAAGAATCTCTGAGGTCAAGGAAAGCAACTAAGTGGCAAGAAATAGAGTTATCAACATGGATTGCTCCTGTAATTTTAAAGTTTTTTTTTTTGCATCTACTTTTGTTAAGAGGTTTGGTTCATTTTCTGTTATTCTGAAGTGGGTTCAACATAGGCTGGGTTCATGTATTGCCAAGTTTGTGTTTTGTTGGCCTAAATCATCCCTTATATACCAGTTGCTCTTGAAATAATTCCCGCCTTAAAATCTTGAAATCTTTGAGGATTTATGCACCTTGTGAGCTTTCTCCATGACCAGAGGAGGGGCAGAATTGCTAGTTTTCCATGATCAACCTGAATCTGTATCAATTGATCACAAATGGAGAGTGTAAGTTGGCATTCTGTCAAAGGAAAATTTTGCCAGAGTACATATACAAATGTCTGGCTGCGAAGAAACCAGACCAAATTGGTAGCAAACACCAAATCAAATGAGCTCAATCAGGCTGAAGGGATTGGTAGCAAATACCAAGTCAGCTCAAATTTGGGTTGGACCGAAGTAGCACCAAGAAATTTCGTGGATTTTAACACATACCATGGAAATGGGCAAAAACATGGACATCACCAATTCAAACTGTATGCAAATTGTTATACAGTGCTGTAGAAATCCTCGCAAGAAATAGTAGTCAGTTTATTTTCTAAATTGAAAATTAACTCCTGTTATTTTGTTTCAGCTCTGTCTCACTGCTTCAATGCTGATGATCCAACATAAATGTATGTGACATGAGATATCTTGAACCAGTCCTCTCCTCGTCCCTTCTCGCATCGTAATTCAAGATGAGGAGATTCTCTTATAGATATGTGTTGCAGCTCTCTAAGATGCTTTAGGCCTTCTGGCAAAAATTTTATCTTCCGACAGTCAGAGATCGTCAATGATCGAAGATGGACAAGGTTTTCAACCCACTCGGGCAATTCAATAAGGCTTGGACAGCTGCATATTTCCAGGTTTTGCAGTGTCTTAACATGTTGGAGTCCCTCTGGCAGAGATGCTAGTTCTTGACAGCTCAGAATAGTTAGACTACGAAGGGCAGAGAGATGTTGGATCTCTTCTGGAAGATAAACCAGAGTTGGACAGTACATGATTGTCATGCGCTCAAGGGCTGCAAGACACATTATTCCTTTTGGCAAAGAAGTCAAGTTACAGCAATTCTCAATTGAAAATGATCGGAGGGAAACCAAACCTCGAATTCCTTCCTCTGGCAAGGACATTAAGCTAGTGCATTCTGTAATCTCCAGATTCTCCAAGCTCGTGAGGTTTCTTATCTCCCTTGACAGAGAAGATAGCTCTTCACACCAGCGAATGGTTAGTGATCTCAAAGCTACCAGGCTTCTTAAATCCCAAGGCAGTGAGTTAAGCAGGGGGCAGGAGCTTATCGTTAAAGCCTTGAGATCTGCACTATTCTGCAATAAGCCTTGTGGCAAATGATGAAGTTCTGGAAAGACGTCTATAACAAGAGTGTAGAGTGAATTTAGCACTGCTGCAGACCTGAGTAAGACTAATGTGAGTACCATCAACAGTAATCTTGGGAAGGGAAAGACTGAAATTAACAAGGACATATATGGCAAGGAAACACAGTTTTTTAGTGGAAGTTAGTCTATAAGAGAGACTATAACGGTTGTCTAATAAATGCTTTGGTAAGTCTGAGTTGCTGACCTGAGGATCCTTGCATTGCAATTTTGCAGCTCCAAATGTCGAAGAGATGGAAATGTTGGCATGGTCGTCAAGCTAGGACATCTGGTGATGGTAAGCCTGTCCAGGACAGCAAATGCCTCTACAGTTTCTGGGCTCTCCCATGTTTCTAAATTGGAAAGATTTTTTAGTGTGAGTTGCTTTAATGAAGGAAAGAAAGTCCCGTTTCTTTCCTTACCATAGAATTCTCGACCAATGTTCACTAAACCATCCAGACCTTCAATGTTGATCACTTTGAGAGAAGGCAGTTGCCCAAGCATTGGAAGCTCTTTACAGCTTTTGCAATTAATCAACACCAGCTCAGAAAGAAGTGGGAGCATGACATGATTCATCCACTGTGGAAACACCATTCCTAAGTAGCCATTTAGGTGCAACTTTCTAAGACTCTCGTGGGGTTTCAAGCAGTTGAGCTGAGCCTCTGCAGCGCTATGATCAATATTATCATGCCTCACAACTGATGGCGTTGAAGAACAATCTGATTTTGCCTCATCATTGCCCCAAGACAATCTGAGTGAATAAAGTTGCTTTTCCTCTAAACACAGATCTGGAACAGCATTTCCTACATTCTCCAAATGTTTAATACTTAACTGACCGCGGAGGTTTAGATGCACGAGTTGGAAAAGACTCTCCTCAAATTTCTTGCCTACGATAAAAAGTGGTAATGTCTGAAGATTCAATAATCTTTTGACAGAAGGCATGCGGACAAGTCTAATGCAGTCCTCTACAATCAGATGTCTCAGGTTTATCAGTTTAGATATTTCTTTTGGTAAATATATGAGGCTATGGCAACCAGAGAGGTTCAGAGTTTGCAAGTTATATAGGTGGCTTATACTTTTGGGTAGAGCTTCCAAGAGAGTGTGAGAAAGATCAAGATATCTCAGCTGCATCAAAGCACCAACTGATTTGTGCAGCCTCCTAATGCCACAACAGCTCAGATCTAGCACTCTAAGTCGTGTAAAGACTCTAATGGCAGATGGGAGGACTTTCCCTGCGTCATTTCTCGGAGAAAAGAATCTGAACGTTCGTAATTTCGTTGCGGCATACAGCGTGTTTGGAATCCAGGAAGACTTAAAAGTGCAAAACACTGACGCATGTCGGATCTGAGCATGATTGTTGAAATGAGTTGATGAGCAATGTTCTTGAGCATGATTAGTGGGTGCTTCTTCCTGTGATAGTATACAGAACTCACTTCCAGCAAGAAACTTGGCAAGATCAAGAATTAGATCATGCATTTTGAAACGCACTGTATTGCTTTCATCGCATCTATACACAGCTTGAAAAAATGACATCAACAAAAATTCATTGAAATACTCTCTTCCAGTGTCCTCCATCTTTTTAGTTGCAAAAGTATCGCCTGGTGATTGAATAAGGCCTTCTGCAATCCACAGACGAATCAACTTTTCCTGGGTCATCTCAAACTTCTTTGGAAATGCTGCACAGAAAGTGAAACATCGTTTCAAATGTGATGGCAAATGATTGTAACTCAACCTTAGGGCTGATAAGATTCTGTTTTCCTCTTCATGCAGGTTCCAGAGCTCGTTCACTTGCACATGGAGCCACTCACTTTCCTCCCGTTTAAAGCGCATCAAGCTTCCAAGAATCTTGGCTGCTAAGGGTACCCCTCCGCATTTCTGGACAATCTGTCTGCCAATTGGCAGTAACTTTGGGTAATATGTTTCTTCTCCTTTTGAAAAAGCGCGTTGCTTGAACAACGTCCAGCACTCTTCCTCTGCAAGACCACCCAATATGTAGTGCGGAAGTGTGCCTATAACTGATGCAACTTTTTCGCTACGCGTGGTGATTATGATCTTGCTTCCATTTGCACCACCTCTTAAAGGAAACTTCAATTTCTCCCATTCCTCTTGATTATCAT